>JAQZBX010030590.1:0-26730 GCA_029593785.1 Cabassous unicinctus | reverse complement strand
CTTTTTATTGTTGAGTTGTAACATCTCTTTATATATCCTGGATATTAAACCCTTATCAGATATGTGATTTCCAAATATTTTTTCCCATTGAGTTGGCTGCCGTTTCACCCTTCTGACAAAGTCCTGTGAGGTGCAAAAGTGTTTAATTTTGAGGAGGTACCATTTATCTATTTTTTCTTTTGTTGCACGTGCTTCGGGTGTAACCTTTAGTATTTCTTGAAGGGCAGGTTTCTTGTTGACAAACTCTCTTAATTTCTGTTTCTCTGTGAATATTTTGAACTCTCCTTCATTTTTGAATGCCAGCTTTGCTGAATACAGAATTCTTGGTTGATGGTTTTTTTTTTCTTTTAGCACCTTAACTATGTCAGACCACTGCCTTCTTGCCTCCATGGTTTCAGATGAGAAATCAGTGCTTAATCTTATTGAGCTTCCCTTATATGTGATGGATCTCTTTTCTCTTGCTGCTCTCAGTATTCCCTCTTTGTCTTGAGCATTGGACAATTTGATAAGTATGTGTCTCAGGGCAGGCCTCTTAGAATTTATACTGTTTGAGTGTGCTGAACTTCCTGGACATGTATGTCCATGTTCCTCAAAAGAGTTGGGAAATTTTCAGCCATTACTTCCTCCAACACTCCTTCTGCCCCCTTTCCCTTCTCTTCTCCCTCTGGGATGCCTATAATGCTTATGTTTGTGTGTTTCATGTTGTCATTCAATTCCCTGAGTTCCTGCTAAGTTTTTTCTATCTTTTTATCTATCTGTTCTTCATTCTGTCTGATATCAGATGTACTATCTACGACATCACTAATTCTTTCCTCTGTTGTTCAAATCTGCTGTAATGTGCTTCTAGCATATTTTTAATTTCTTGCATTGTGCCATTTATCACCATCAGATCCATTATCTTTTTATGTATGTTTACAATTTCTTCAGTATGTTCCTTCAGTGTCTTCTTAATATCCTTTATCTCTTCCTTCACTTCATTAAGTTGATTCATGATATTTGTCTGGACATCTTTGATTAGTTTTTCCATGTTCTGCATCCTTTCCTGTTTTTTAGTTTGTTCATTGGAGTGGACCATGTCTTCCTGTTTCTTAGAATGGCTTGTAATTTTTGCTGGTTTCTAGGCATCTGTTTATCTCAATGAGCTTATTTGGATAGTTAGCTTCTCTTTCTACTCTAAGGTTTTATTTTGTTTTGTTTTGTTGTGGTAAAGTTCTGTTTTGATGCTTGGTTCCTGTTATTCTATATCCTTGTAGTTGTCTGTGTTCTGGTTTTCATTTGGCCTTTTTGTCTCTCTGTCCCTCTCCTTCCTTGTCTACAAGGCAACTCCCTCAAATAGCTTTTTGCCCTTCTTCCATTATTTTTGTGAGAGAGTTGAGCACTGCCTACCTATTTCAATACCATCTTCCCAGAAGTCAAGCTTATATTCTAATTTCTTTTATTTCTTTTGTTTCCATCCTTGTTTTCCTTCCTTTATTCATTATTTCCTTCCTTCTTTCTTTCTTTTTCTTTCCCTTCCTTCCCTCCTTTGTTCCTTCCTTATTTCCTTCCTTAATTCCTTACTTGCTTACTTACTTCTTTTTTCCCTATACTTCACCTTACTCCATAAAGGGGTAAAGGTAATGAGGGCAATATCTTCCATAGAATTAAAACATTATGCTATAGTTAGCAGGCCCAAAGATATACTATAGGCCCCTGTGTAAGGCATGGGTCACTGATGACACTAGCGATTGAGATTGAATATTAGCATTGTCTTCATTCTAGTGAAAGAAGGGAAAAGAAGCAATAAGCAAACAAGAGTAACAATGAAGAGGGAGAAAGAAGAGAAAATGGGAGATGTAAGGAAAATTAGAAATTTGTATTAGAGTTCTTTGACAGACAACACTAATTAGCCTTCAATATCGATTTTCCTCTTCTCTCCTTTTAGTAATGGAACACCCAGCCATTACCATCTACTTTTAGCTGGATACATTATTGCCTATCTCCAAACGACATTTCATAGAGTGCTTTGCAGCTAGGTGTGGCTATGTAACTAAATTCCAGCGGGGGGTGGGGGGAGGGATGTGAAAGGAAGGGACTGATGCAATTTCCAGGTCACATTCCTATTAAGGAAGCTGCTTCCCCTCCCTTCTTATAACTCACCACCACCAACTCATGCTGTAATAAGGACATAGTGGTGATAATCTAGCATTTACTATGGAGATGGTGATCATATTCTAGGGAGAACACGGAAAAATAGAATTAACCTGGATTCTTTAACTTTGTAGAACAGAAACTCCTACATGCCTTCTTACTTTTTTGAGCCACTGTATTTTAGGATCTCTTTGTTATAGCAGCTTAGATTATACTCTAATAACCTAAGTTCCTTCTACCTTATTAATGAATTTTAATATGGGAAAAGAAAAAAAAAAGTAGGGATAGATACAACAGACAACTCAATAAGTGTCTCTTCCTCTATATTATTGGGGTTAAAATACCCAGGGAGACTTGACCCTAAAACTTCTATTCTTAGAGTGTCAAGTCACACTAAGAAAGCGTCATAAACTGCTTCTGAGGGTTTCCATAGACACTTTAGGTAGGTCCAATTTCAATGAGCCAAAAAGACATTCAGCAGGAGGCTGAAATCAGTTACCATAAACACATGGTACCGCGGTCTGCTAGTTATCTATTACATTTAACTTAAAATAAACCATTTTTCCTACATCTTGATAATTTGTTTAGAGGGATGAATTTGGTGTTTAATTGATCATCTGTTAAATATTTCTAGACTCCTTATTCTTTGATTTCTTTCCTGGTGCCAATAAAATAGGAAGCGATAGAGTGGATTGTGAAGTCTGTGAATATGAACTGGGCAAGTACAGACCATGTGCATACAGTGTACATGTTGGCATGAAGCAGTTTTATTCTATAATTGGGTTGCTTTATTTCCTCAGAATCTTTTCTCTAGTTATTTGGAGAATACCTTATATAATTATTAAAACTTATATTTTGGGAGAATAATGCTAAATTTCTCTCTTCCAGGTGATATATTTTATACCCCCTTGTATATTTTCCATTAAGAGGTATGAAAGCTATTTTTGAGTCCAACATGAGAAAGTATATGTCTTTTATATAGAATAAATATATTATTAATAATCCAAGTAATTAAGACTTAAAGTGGTAAAGAAAAATAGGTTAAACACTATGATGCAACAAAAATGTTTAGCACGTCCTGACATTCCATTTATTTTCAGACTTTTAATTGTTTGCCTTTTCTCCTTGGTACCACAATAAAACATAGAGATACAATCAATCTGTGCTGCCAAATGGTCTCTGGGTTAGGTTTGCGTTCTTCTGAGTATATTGGCATTTGTAAGTTGGAAAAGATAAATGTAATCAACCACCTTCAGACAAAAGTAGGATGACTATTCTGGCAAAATGTTCAAGCCACATTAAGCTCTAATTTTAAATGATGTTTGAAAGAAAGCAATGCAACTAGGACCAATTTATTTGTACAACAACTAAAATTGAATCACTAGACATATTTAAGAGATGGAAACAATTAAATGCATTTATTTTTTAAATAGACCAAATATATTAGAAAATTAGAAATTTAAAAAAAAATCCAATTCCTCCAGTCACTATTAGTTGTTGTTGTGCAATACTTAAATCATTTTCTTTCAAGGGCCTCTGAAGTTGCTCTAATAAAACATGCTATTTTTAAGAATGAGCAAAGAATATGTTTAATTTCACATTATCAGTAGGTCATAGAGTTTCGCTCTAACTTAAAATGTCATTTTATTGGGGAGGGTATTGTTGGTTTTCATAAGTGATGAATATTGATGTTTTCTCTTTTGTATTCAAGTTTCTACTGTATTCTAGGAAATTTTAGGTAAATCATGTCATTTGAGTCCTTTTACGTGCATATCTAGACACAACAGATACTTCGATTAAAGATAACAATTGTTCCAGAGCCAAAGAAATTTAAATGGTGGTATTTCTATGCAGAATAATACCCTGCTCCAAATGCGGGATGACCAGATACCAGCATATCATCAGTATTTGGCTAATATATGTACTCTGACCACTCAAACAAGGAGAGTTTCTCTAAGACCAAGTGTCCTCAACTCCCTGGCATCTTTTCCTGAGGCTATACCCTGACAGGGCTGCTTAAGAGAGGTGGCTCTTTACAGATCATAATGAAGTACAGGTCTGGAGGTCACCACTGCCAAGGGCCCACAGAAGCTTGCCAAGAATTGATGCTATAGAGTAAAAGCAACAGGACAGAGTCCTTTTCAGCACTCCTCCTCCACATCACTAGCTTGTAGAAGAGTCTGATGAACATTTGAATGAATAAACATCAAGAGGAATTTTTTTCCATCAGGATCACAAATCACCAACAAAAGTACATAAGGCCTGCTCCTACATCAATGACGCAGGAACGACTAGTAGGAAAGGGATAGAACTCACTAGTTGTTGGGTTTTTTTAAATCTCATTATGCATAACTGCAAAGTACTCAAAGACCCTCTCTGCAGGGCTTATTTATTTTATGCACAAACATTAACCACACACATGTACAGCATATTCCTAACAATCATTGTTCCTCCTAGAAATCCATCTAAGGCTAGGAAAGTATATGACTTTGATATTATGCTTGTTCAAGCTGCTGAGAAAAGCATTAAGGAGATTCTGTTGATAACATTCAGCCTCAAAGATATTGAAAAGGCTAAAATACTGGTGAGATAACTAACACAAGACTGAAACATCAAGTTTAATGAATTGCTTCATTCTATACTAGTATAAGGTTTCATATATAGCAACTCAAAGAATTTTAATTGAACTGAAACTAACAAATGCTTCAGATACTATAATTTTATTATTCAGCACCTCAACTAAAGTATTTAAAGATTTCAAGGGTTTATTCAACTCAAAAAGTACATTAAGAATTAAAATTTAAATAATTCATGTCATAAAAAATACATTTCCAAAAAGTTCACATTACAGATTTACTTATGCAAAATAGAACTTGTCCAGGAGAACAATCCTGCTCTAACACAAAAGATAAGAAAATTGAATAAGTGTTTTAAAGAATGAGCTATTTAAAAACAAACAAAAAATCTAAAATTATTAAGTGATAAAACTTAAATCAGTCAGCATTTAGTCAAGACATGTTATTTGTAAGACAACATGTTTCAAGTTTCATGGTAGACAGCATTAAACCTCCCACTTCTGCCTGCCTCCCAGGATGACCTTGATTCTAAATGTGTACACCAATGTCGGACCCAGGGTAGTTAATCTTTAATTAGCCTATTCTTATTGGAGTTTTGAGAGTAATAAGAACTGGCTTGTAGTGCCTACATATTCACTGTGTGCAGACTTCACAACAGTTAAGATACATTGTTACTAAAAGGCATATGATACTTCCTCTAACTTCAGCAGTATATTTTAAATCCATGGACATACTATTGGAAGCCTGTACTATGCAAACCTTTCCAAACTAACCAGAACATATCCTTTTAATAAAAAATAATAGCTATGTTCTCATTTTCAAAGTTTGCGATTAAAACCTACAGTGAAAGAATCCAGCTGAGAAGAAATTTCCTTTTGGTTTAAAAAAAAAAAAAAGTCATTAAATTTATCGGAACAATATGAAATGAAGATGTTGTTGTTGGGTCCTTTACTTATAATGGAAACCAAATAGGCTTGCTGGCTTAGTTAAATCCATAATTATTTGTCGAATAACATTTTAATAATAATTTTCAACACATAAAATTAGGTACTAAGGAAAATCCTACTATCAATGAAAATCAAACTAAACAATTACACATCTTTTTGCATGTGATTTAATTGCCCAGATTTCAAAGAAAACCACATAATCTCACATGTTAAAATATTTGTTTTACATATTTTAAGCATGGTAGGACAGTTTTTCAAAACATAACTTGTAGTATTGGGTGCCATTCCAACTGCAGATCCAGATCCTTTGACATGGAAGCTTAGTTTGCTAATCTTGGCTTATACTTTTAAAAACAGCTTAAGTACAACTTTATGTGGTGACATTCTATTTTTCTCATGGTTTATAACCTAAAAATGCAGTATTAAATTGTTTTTAATATTGACAAAGCCCACTGTTACTCATTTTATTTTTCAACATAGAACTAAAAGGTACATGAATCATCCTTTTGAAACTTGGAAAGCATGCAAAACAGTGTTTGTGAATGAAGACTAAGTTAATAATTCCTCTCATTATCTAACTTTTATTCAGGGCATTGGCTCTGGAAAAAATCATTTTCTTTGCAATTGTCTATTGCCCTAAAAACGAAAATGTATTCCCAGAAAGCACTTTGTTCACTATAAGATGTAGTTCAGTAAAGTGTTTTGTGTTCTGGAAATGTAAAGTTAGTTCTTCCTGTTCAAGTCTTAAGAAAACAGCCACATTGTAAACATACTTTTCCATTTTAGAGCTGGCCCTCGTTTTCTTTTAAAAGATGGTTGTTTCTATGTGTCCCATAAATCCACATCCTTAGATGTGCAGAAATGAGAATGATTTAATAGTATCCTTGTATGGTAGATCTAATATAACATATATGAGAGCACTCTTTCATTCTCCACACGGGATTACAAATCAGGGAAAGATTTGCAAATGAAACCCCAAGAGTTGAAACTGAATTTAGCTAAAGTGATGTTTCTCTAGGAAGAATTTTAAGCTCATTCAGAGTGTCAAGTCAGAGCCAAGGCTCAATGCTGCCATCTCCTTCTTAAATGCTGAAATACAAGGAGTAATCTCAGGATAAAAATACAAGATAACAAAGCAAAAAGTAGCTACTGCACACATAAAATTTCCAAAGCACGTAATATATTTTTTATGTTTATCATTGTGGAAGGAAAGTCCAACAACTAAAGATAGTATATAAGCTTTATTAAGTTAACAAATATTTTTAAACTACAAAATGACTAACATTTTGTGTGAAATCGCCCCCCAAAAAGCAAAATATACAGATTTTATATCCTATTGATAATTGTCCAATGTATTTTTCTTGTTTTTACAATATTTAAGGATTGAGGAAACAATTAAGGTAGTAGATGAAGCTAGCCTTAAATTTAAGCAGAGTAATTCACTGAGGTATCTTTATTTTAGGACTTATATATTCATTCCCTGACTCCAATGGTATCCTTACCTAGTAATTGATACCTGAAAATCTATCATCTTCCTTTCTTTAACTTAAGGCTTTGAGCCCTATTAAAATGAAAATAACTCACAGACAGGTAAGTTTACAATGTATTATCAGCTACATAGATCTTATTGGGCATTGTTCTCAGGTAGGGTGACAGTAAGTCCCAGAACAGTCTTAGCTTATGCCTGTTGCTCCAGAGGAATTATTAAAAACTCCCCTTCCAATCTTGATAAATTAACTACCCTAGTCTTGGGACTTTTCTTGACGGTAGGTTTAGCAGGAGAGAGATCATTGTGGCAAAAAGGGGACTGTGATGGTTAGGCTAATGTGTCAACTCGGCCAGGTAATTGTGTCCAATTGTTTGGTCAAGCAAACACTGGGCTAACTGTAATACAAGGACAATTATGGGTTTTAGTCATCAGTGAGTTTACTGCATAGATGGCTGATTACATCTGCATCAACCAAGAAGACTGCCATCAGCAATGAGTGACACTTCATCCAATCAGTTGAATGCCTTAAAAGGGGAAGTGATTTCAGCATTCAGAGAGAATTTCCCAGGTCATCTTTGGACAGCCAACTTCTCCTGGAAACTCATCAAGGACCTTCATTGGACTTTCATCGGAGCCCCTGGTTTGCAGCCTGTCTGCGGAACCTCGACTTGTGCATCCTCATCGTCACGTGAGAGACTCTTATAAAACCTCATGCTATTGACAGATATCTCCTGTTGATTCTGTTTCCCTAGAGAACCCTGACTAATACAGGGGCCACTACCAAAGTGAGTGGGTGGGGGGTAAGAAGTAGAAAGAGGAGTTTGAGGGGAACAGTTCTTCTCAGGAAATCAATTAGTTATTACATGTATGGGACTTAATTGCAGCATAAAGTAAGAAAGGAGCAAAATCCCACAGGGTAAGAAATGCAGTACAATCTTAATTGACAATAGTAATACATATATATATGGCTAAAATAAATATGCTAATGCATCAGGTTTGTTTTATTGCTAAATTCTTGAGCATTTTTTTTTTTCTTTTCCAAAGAACAAAATTGCTCATTTGGACTCTCTCATCCCCAAGCTGAGTAAATTCCTACTACTGCAGCCATTTTTCAGATCCAAAGCAAAGAGGGATACATGCAGAATAAGCCAACAAGAATCAGAGGCTCGGGGGGGAGCCACCATTCCAATATGTGCACTCTTGTCCTGTTTAGCAAAGTGCCATTTCTCCCCCTGGTACATTGAGATCTATGAGTGAATCCTAAAAGGAACAAGGGAAGTTGTGGCGGCATTGGCTGTTGGAGAGGTTATTCATTGAGAGAATAGCTCTGTTGCCCTGGCTGTCACACCAGAAGCCCACTTCCCTAAATGTGGAGTTCAAAATCAAGAAGTGCCTTTGACTCAGGGGGTGGGTTAAGGAGGAAGTGCCACCCTTACCAAAGATGTGTTCATGAAGGAGCCAATGCTTTAACATGAGTGGGGGAAAGAGGTTCAGTGTTCAGGCTTTAGAAAGAGAAAATAAGAGAGAAACATTTCTGTAAATTTGTCAAAAGAAGTACAGACTTCATCTAAGTCATAAGAACTATATTAAAATTTAACTATACAAATATAATATGAAAATGTTTTTATACCTCCTAAATTTAATAATTCAAAACTTCAAGGAAGTTTTCCTTTAAATAAACTGTCTTTAAAATGAAGTCAGGCTTAAAAAAAACATTCCCCTTCCTCTAATAACTAGAATCTTGGTATAAAAATCGCTGGAGCAAATTATCACCTCACCCAACATCTCCAAGTTTAATCAATCTGTGTTTAAAATGTTTTAGAGTCAGATCTTTTAAAAGAAGCATATTTTTTACATGTGTTTAATATCATGTGAAAAATACATCTTGAAAAGTTATTTTAAAATGTGTTACAGAAAGCAAAAATGACATGTTTTTAAATGACCAAAGTGGACTTAGGTCATGGTCATCAATATTGCCTTCAGTTCCCTGAGAAGACAATGTCTTTTTTAAGTCCTCTCTGCCTTTTATCTAGAATTAGAAAGAAAGGACACCAAACATAGCTGCCAAACCCTGCAATGCAGAGGATATGAGAGGCTAACAATGAAGCACAAAGAGTGCCAGATCTGACTATTTCATTTAGGTCACTTGAACAGAAAGACACTGCACACCATAATCTGCCTGCCATTGGCTCAACTGCAGGGGGAAAGTTTTTCAAGTTTTTCAATTTTTCAATATTCAGAACTGCGGGGTTTTGTCTTATGCCCTCTTCTTGGGGTTATGGCAGGCCCAGCAAAAACAGAACACTACACCAAAGTTTCTCCACATATAAATCAGTAGGGAAAAAAATGTATTCTGCACCTTGAAAAATGAAAGTATTCTAACCTGGTTTAAGCACTGCTAGCGACATCCTTCTATTGTTGTCTCTTGTAAGGAAAAATTGAGAGCTGTTGTGGGTGTTAAGGCTTTTGGCCTTAAGTGACCTGAGGAAAGGCTCAAAGGGCAAATTGAAGGTGACTGTCCACCCTTTTCAAAGTGATTTCCAAACTTTTTCAGAACTCCAGATCACTTGTGTGGGGCAAAAATCTTAACAACTCCACTAGCTCCTAGATACAGCTCATGAAAATTATTGAAAAGAATAGCCCTGATTTTCTTGATACCCTGTGGGAGTGGCCATGCCTTCAGTTATTTTGTCCTTTTTTTTTTTTTTTTTGGCTGATTACATGATGGGACATCATTTTTTTTCCCTAAGGTAAGCTGTCTCACTGCCCTATTGGGTGGGAATAAAATGACATGTCAATGCAAATCAGGGGAGGGGAATATAAAAAGAAGAGTGAGAGAGGCACTTAACAACTTATCAATATATGGATACCAGTGTGAAATTTAATTTAACTAAAAAAGCACTTACTTTATTTAATACCATGAGTGGGGAATTCATGCTGGAGAAACTGACGCCCTTCCTTAGACTTCCGCCCTTCTCATGCCCTAGTCCTTCTCTCTTTCAAGAACAAGATCAAAGGTCATGTCCTACATCAAACGTTTCCTAATATCCAGAGACAGAAGTAAACTGTTCTGATATCTACTGACAATAGTCTCTATTTCCCTTACCCTGTTCTATCTTACATTTTTATTTCTTGAGGGACATAATTATCTTGATTATCTCCAGAACAACTAAGATGATTCCTTGCTCTAATAGGTCCTCAAACTCCTCCTGACATCTCTGAAAACTTCTCTTGTGATGAGGAATAATTCTCTTTTATCCTATTGAATTCCTTTAATTAATAAGCCTTTCGTTATTTTCAACCACCTTGTAACTCTTACCTATAGATCCTAATTATGCATTCTAGAGTTATGCAGAAGACCAATCCATCTTTCATATTTACAGTATTTCAATATATTCTATTTTCCAGACAAAATACTCCTTATAAGAAATGCCTTCTATACCCCCTCATCATCCTGATTATCCTCTTAAATGTATCTTCTACTTCATCAGTATCCTTAAAATCTTCCAATCAGAACTAGAAAATTAAGACATGTAAGAGAGAATTACTTGAGAAAATAACAAAAAAAAAAGAAAATAAAAAACAAAGTACTACAGAAGGACAGTGGAAGAAACAATTATCTGGCTTGGGAAGCCATCAATTAATCTTTGATGAAAGAATTCCAAGGTCAGAGAGTCCTATAGCACCCCTTATATGTCTACCTGTAGGTCACTGTTTTCCAAGGTATACAGCATATAGTAAACAAAATTACTAACATGGGGGGTGGATGTGGCTCAAATGGTTGGGAGTCCGTCTGCCATATGGAGGGACCTGGGTTCGATCCCTGGGACCTCCTGGCAAAATAAAATAAAATAAAATAAAATATATATACACACACACAGAAGGCGCATGGGCTGCCAGGCTCTGTGTGCCAGTGAGCTGCCAAACCCCGGGAGCCATTCAGCAAGAGGATGACGTAACAGGAGAGAGACGCAGGGGAGAGACAAGATGAGATGTTCCAAAAACCAGGAACCGAGGTGGCGCTGGTGGCAGAACACCTCTCTCCTGTATTGGAAGTCTCCAGGATCAAATCCTGGTGAAGACTGGAGGAGGAGGATGAGAAGAGATGGCAGGAAACAGACACAGAGAATTGCCCAGCAAATGGACACAAAACAGCAAAATGGGGAAGGGGGGGTTTAAAATGCATAAAGTGAATAAATAAATCTTTAAAAAAAATAAAAAATAAAATAAAATAAATTTTAAAAACTACTAACACTAACGTTGATTGAGCATCAGTATGTACCAGGCATTGTGCCATGAACTTTTCATGAATTAGCTCATTTAGTCCCTACAATAATCCTTTGAGGTAGATATCAACATTACATCATTTTACAGATGAGGAGACTGAAGTTTAAAGAAATTATATTCTAAAGTTTATACAAGTAGTAAATAGCAGAGTCAAGACTCCACCAAGGTCTATCTAATTCCAAACCCACAGCTTTTAAATCTCACGCTATATTGTTAATTAATTAAATAATTAGTTAGTAGATATGGTCACATAAATTTGGGGAGCTCTAAGTTACATAAAGTTAAACAGGTTACTGCTGAACTTCTCAGAACATTTAATATGGCCATTTATATTACTAATCTCCAACAAAGGGATACAGTGTGTCGTATTTCCCAAACAATTAACAAGAAACACCTCTTTTTCTAAGAACACCTTGAAGGATGGGTGTTCCACAGAACACACTTTAGAAAATGCTGCATTAGGTTAGGCACAACCCTTTAAACAATTTTTTTCAATACATTTCTTTAATCAGTTACAAATCTAGCCAATGGTGCTTATACAAGTGGATTTTCATACATATATTCTTTACTTGGAGAAACAAACTATCTAAATATAGGCTGGGGAGCAGAGGGGTATATGACTTGAAAGGAGTACACTCTTTCCTTTATTCATTCAAAAGAAAGTAAGGGACACCTCTCATGAGCCAGGCTCTATCCTAAGTAGTAATCATACAAAAATGGCTACAACCCAATTACTTCTGTCAAGGTGCTGATTATTGTGTGGGAGAGGAAGACAGAGTCATATATTGCACATCTCCAGGAGTGCAATTCACATTGTAGTACTGGGTACAACCCGAGTAGCCTTATGTAGAAGCCCTGAATGTAGACATGTAAAGAAATAACATGATATAAAATGACAAGTACAAAATTTGAAGCCTAAACAAAGTTTAGATTTCACACAAAAGGAAATGTAACTTCATTTGGGTATATCAGAGAAGAGTTCACCAAAAGAGCCACTGCACCCTCTTTCTCTTTGCCCTGAACTTTAATGATTGTCCAAACTTTTTCTTGACTTTCTTGTCCTCCAATAACTGAGAACTTATTTCTCAAAATGCCATAAAAGAAAGTAATCACTAATCTCAAAACTATTCAGAAATCCTCTTTTTACAAAACAATTTGTATGTTCATAGAACCACATACCAGATAACAACTTGCTACTGTCTTCAGTATTTAAAATCCAATATCACCCCATTTATTTGAACCTATAGTTAGCACTATACCCATTAAATATATGTCCCAGAGACTTAAATCTTCCAACTGTTCATATGACAGTTTAGCCCTGAATTTCAGCAGAGTTGCAGCCAACACTTACTCTCTAGTTCATCGGACTCACCCAGGACAACTAACAAAAGAATGATGATGGATAACACCCATCCCAAAAAACAGAGAATATCTACAACTGCAAGCAAAACAGTTCCACCCATCTGCCCCATGGTAACTTAGTCCCCTCTCAATCAGAAGCAGAGTGGGCATCACCATCCCCAAATCTTCAAGACTGAGGAATGAACAAACACAAAGGGGGACTGTAACTATGGATGAAAGTAGACTTATTATTATTCTAGTAATGGAAGAACTTGTAACATTGATATAAAGACAGTGGTCACCAGAGGTTCTGAGGGGAGGGAGAGGGAAAAATCATTGTAACGTGGGGCATTTTTGGGACATTGGAATTGTTCTACATGATATTGCAATGACAGATAAAGGCTGTTATACATTTTGTCAAAATCTATAAAATTGTGCATAAAACATAATGTATAGACCATGCTTAGTAGCAATGCTTCAACATGTGTTTATCAACCGTAACAAATATATCACACTATGAAAGATGTTGTTAATGGGGGAAAGTATGGGAGGGGGAAGGATGGGTATATAGGAATCCCCTATATTTTCAATGTAACATTAATGTAATCTAAAGCACCCTTAAAAATAAAGAAAAAATGTGTAAATAAATAATAAAATCCAATATAAAATAGAAACTGCTTCTTTAGAGAATAATTATGGGGTGAAACGTGTGCCCTATGAACCCCTAGGGCTTATATTCACAGATAATGGGAAATTACTTACATAACATTATGCGTGAATAAATGTTAAAAATGTAAAACAGTTGTTTTTAAAAGAATCTTAGTATCTGAAAAACCTCAGCATTTGGATAAAGAAAAGTCTTCAAGATTATTGCAAAATGCTCTAAGTGATTTATTGGACTAATTTAATCTGAGGGAGGAAGGGAAGGAGGAAAAAACAAGTGACACTGAAATGGAGCCAGGCTTGGTGAGCCTGCTTTAGGCTAATTGTTCTTCTAATTCCTGAATTTCAGTCATCGACACCTAAATGAGAGCAAGCATATATATAACTGACAAGATAAGAATGAAACAAATATACAGAAAGTTAAGAATGTGATTTTCCTTGTTATGGAACAATTTAAAGCAAAAACAAAAAAACCCACTGAAGATCAACATGCTACCCATGCTGTTTGCCCCTCCAGACACTTCCTCTGACTAAGGTCCCAAAATGTTCTATTTAAGATAATAATGTTCATCAGCATGTTGCTTCAACAGTGCAAAACTGGAAAGAACAGCTATATATCCAACAAGAGAGGACTGTGAAATACTTTCATTAAAAAGCAGTATGTATGTTCATAATATAATGTAAAATGACAGAAATATGCTTAAAATACACCTAAAATGTAATGAAAATATATGAAATATTTAAAATGTATAATGATAATCCTATAAATACAGTTATAAACACATAAACTAAAGACTAGAAGGAAATATATAAAAATAACCATGATTATCCCTGGGTGATAGAGTTAGTCTAAAATCTATCATATTTTAATTTTTGTCATTATGCTTTTCTATATTTTTCAAATTCCCCAAATTAACTTGTATTGGTTTTGAAAGAAAGGAAGAAAATATCCTCTTTAAAGCACTCCCTTCTAATTTTATTTTTTCTTCAGGGGGTACTGATTTAAGATATTAAATAGTAAACAGAATATTTTCTTTCATATCACTGTTGCCCAAAGATGTCTTTCCAATAGTCCTGTAAATAAGGATCCAGCTTAAAGATGGCAAACCTGAGATCCATATTTACAGGGTTCTGTCACAGGGTGTATACCACACTTAGCAGGTTTTCTCAACATATTGTCGTTATCTGTAGCAAAGATAAAAATCTATTCCTAGGCATATGGCTGTGCTATGATTCCTTTCTTAAGCTTGACATTTGATTTCTAAGGCAGAAACTATCAGTAAGATCTCTTTTGGTTATAGATGTTACCTATCTGCAAATGTAAGGTAAACTGTGGATGGATTCTGGATAGAAGGATACCCAACAGAAAGCCCTGTACTAGGCAGAAGTCTTGGTTGTGCTACTAAATAGCCATGTGACCTTAGACAACTTCTCAGAGTGTTAGCTTCCACATGTATTAGTATCCACATGTGTAAAATTGGGAAATTAGACTCGATTATGTCCCTGCACACATGCTATGTGTGTACCAGAGTCAGGAGTGGAATAGCTTGGTCATTAACAAGATGGAATGACCATTAATTATGCTGACTGTCACAGAAGTGGCAGTTCACTGACATTAAATCAACAAGACACCATCACAAAACCATCAGTCAAGGCTTGGCAACATTGGCGCTTTACAGGAACCACTGAAATGTAATTTGATCCAAATCACTGCCCTTATCATTATATACCTAAATTAAAGAGAAGACCCATTTGTTTGTGATGCCAGATTACCAATGCAACTATTCATTTCACATTATAAGCTTTTGAAACATTGAAAAGAATTTGTAACAAAGAAGAACATACATATGTATAATTTTAAAAATTTGCCATGATTACACAATATGTGAAATGTACCATAAAAACAAGAAAACACATTTATTTTCACAAACTTACCATGTAGAATTCAATTATAGCAAAAACATTTACATGAACATATTAGTTTGATTAGATCTAACAAGCATTTACAGAGTGGCTGCTAGACACAGTGCACTGAGGGACATTCAGGACATTTGTTAATCATCTCCCTGCTCTCAAGGAGCTTACAAGGACAATTTAAATAGTCAAATAGTCTCTCTTGTGCATAAAACTCTAGAATGCCAATGGTTCCTTTTTTATAGAGACCCCAACAAGAGTTTTTGCTGGAAATTAATTAACTATATTTTTGCTACAGGCATGGATTTGGGAAGAGTACCATGGAACTGATTCTCTTTAAAAGAAAATAGCCAGAGGTTCGAATGTGGCTCAAGCAGTTGGATGCCTGTTTCCCACATGGGAGGTCCCAGGTTCGGTCCCCAGTGCCTCCTAAAAAAAAAAAAAAGCAAACAAACAAACAAAGAGCCAACTCAGGGGAGCTGATGTGGCTCAGTGGTTGTGTGCAAGCTTCCCACGAGAGGTGCAGGGTTCAATCCCTGGTCCTGGTACCTTAAAAAAAAAAAAGAAAGAAAATAGCCAGGATCTGAGATACATGTTTCTACAACACTAATATTATAGGAATATTGCTTGCCCACCTCTGTCCACAGACTGAACACTCTGAGTATACCAGGTTCCACTAAGGTAAAAGAAAAATAAGAAGGTGACAGAGGAAAAAGAGTTCTAATAATTCAGCCCTAGGTCAGGCAGGTAATAATAATAATGCCTATCATTTATTGAGAGCCAACCAAGTCTCAGGCAGGTTACAAACATTATCCTATTTAACCCTGGAAGGTGGGCATTTTTATCCTCATTTTGCAAATGAGGAAACTAAGACTCAAAGGGCTTAGGAAATGTGCCTGAGGTCACACAGCCAGGTTGGGGCAGAACTAGGGTTCTAATCATGAATGTCTACCTCTAACCACCATACATTTCTGTTCACCAGCTGCGTCTATAGAGAGAAGATGCCTGTGATTTAAGCAAAACAAATTTCTTTGACTTTAGCTTTAATTTAATGCTGTACAATGCATTTCCAGCACCCTCCCAGTTTTCACCTCCTCTATATAGCTGCATCCTGGCCCCTTTGACTTTAATTCTCCTTCTAGTGTTTGTTTTGTTCTTTCTTCTCTCAATGGTGAAAGCTTGAAAGAGGATGTGACAATTATTAACTGTTGACAGAGTCAAAATGAGTCTCAAATTGTGCTTTTCACTTGGGCCTGGAGTGCATAAATTTAAAATCCAACACTTTCATTGATCAAATGCAAAGTAAGATTTCAAGGGCTCAAAGGCCAGTTCTCTAGCTGGCTGGTGCACTCAATTGCCTTGTCTCAAATAATCAAAACTAGCATATGGAAACCTCAAAACTAAAAATCTGGTCAGCAAGCTGGAAGTGGACTTAAACATAATTTCTTATTCCAGTTTTGGATGGTAGTGGAATTATTTTAATATTCCAGTTTTGGATGGTGGGGGAATTATTTTAATAATCAATCCGATTGTCGTTGAGTAAAGACCATATCAAGTTATCACTGAGAAAAGGCTCTTAGAAATATCAGGCATAGTAGAAAACAAATATTTTGCTATTAGCCAATAGGCAATGAGAATGTGATTTTCAGATTAGGGACCTAAGAATTCAACAAGCAACATACAAGAGAAAAGTTATGTTAGTATCTATAATCGAACAATTGGAAGTTAGTTTTCTTGTTTATTGTGTGCTACATAGAGCCATCCCTATAAAAATAAAGATGTCTCTTTACTTTCAAATAAATAGGCATTTCATCTTTAAGAAAAGCCTACATTACAATGTGTGTTTTTTTTGTTGTTTTTTTTTTAAAGATTTATTTATTTATTTATTTATCCCCCCCTTGCTGCTTGTGTTTGCTGTGTCCATTTTGCTGTGTGTTTTTTCTGTGTCTGCTTATCTCCCCCTTGCTGTGAGGTCTTGCTGCATCAGCCCACCGCGCCGCGCGGGTTAGCCTGCCCTCACAAGGAGGCCCCTGGAAGCGAACCCGGGGCCTCCCATATGGTAAACGGGAGTTCTATCGATTGAGCCACACCCACTTCCCTACAATGGTTTTTTAAAACATAAGTATGTTTCAAGTAGGAATTTCATCTCTGAAAGTGAAGCATGAATTAGATTAAATTGTTGTTTTGATGTGTTAATACAGAGGAATTCCAACCACCTCCACCTTAAGTAAGTATACAAGTCAATATGGTCCATTAGTCTGCATTTTAAACATTATTTCTTGGTTTGCACTAATGCATAATCTACATGGTGCTATCCAATACAGTAGCCACTAAACACACGTGGTGATTTAAATTTAAATTAACTAAAACTAAATTAAATTAAAAATTCATTTCCTGTGGAGAGGATATAGCTCAGTGGTTGAGCGCATGCTTCACATGTACAAGGTCCCGGGTTCAATCTCTGGTACCTACTAAAAAAAAGTTCATTTCCTCAGTCCCACTGGCTACATTTCAAGTGCTCAACAACCATATGTGGCTAGTAACTAATGCATTGGACAGAACAGATATAGAACATTTCCATCAACATGGAAATTTCTACTGAACAGAGCTGGCCCAGAGGAATAAGCTATAGAGTAAATTACAGAACCCACTGCTATAATCACTGCTTTTATTTAAAGAAATTCCTGGCTATTCATCCAACACTGACTTCAAAACACTCAAATAACAGCAAAAATACTCCACAGTCTCATAAATACTACTTTCTAGAGAAACCTAACAACTGGTGCATTATTATACACGGTGGCAAATCAGCACCTAGCTTGAAGATGCTATCTGTCTTAACATTTCTGTTGGCAAGTTATCTTGTGCAGTTCCAATTGTCTGAATTAGAATAAAGTTGGGGTGAGAAAATGGAAAACATGATGCTTCATGTTCAGTAATGACCCAGACTTACCCAGTGTTCCTTTCAAGATTGTTCCTATGTGACTAGGAAAGCACATTTTACACCAGCAGTAATTCTGCACTTTTCAAACAACCAAAATAGGCTCTCAAGATAATAGAAGAGCTGATTCTGGATAGAGGAAAGCTGTGAATTGCCTCAAGTTCCATATTTTCTCATTGAGATAGAAACACTGTAATAAAAAAATTTTAAATAGGAATACTCAAAACAGTCCACCCAGAAGGCAATCAATATTCCATAGTGCGCCAATACAATAATACATATAATACATAGTGTGCCTTCAAAACAGGTTTAGAGACTTTTTCTAATTATATTATAGAGTTTCAAAATGCTCATAAATATAAAATCAGAAATCTATATTTCTTGCTTGAATTCAAGTTTCCATACTCACTTGAGGATTATTTTTAATAATTTCTCTCAAGACCTCTATCTTTGACATTAACTCTTTTTTTTTCAGGAGGTGCCAGGAATTGAACCTAGGACCTCATACATGGGAAGCAGGCACTTAACCACTGAGCTACATCTGCTCCCCAATAAGAGTTGGTTTTTTCATTTGTTTGTTTTGTTTTTACTGGGGATCAAACCCAGGATCTCATACATGGGAAACAGGCACTCAACACTTGAGCTACATTCACTGCCCCTAATAACTTTTTTAATCAATTTTATTAATACATATTAATAAAGCATGCAATCCATCTGAAGTGTTCAATCAATAGTATTTGGTACAATCACATAGTTGTGCATTCATCACTTTAATCATTAAAGCTTTTTCATTATTCCAATAATAACAATAAATAAAAAACAAAAAAAGCTCTCCCCCTTAATAATCACCTCTCAATCTCTCTCTGATTCCCCTGCCATACATAATTGCTATTCTTTTTCCATCAACTAACAAGTTTTAAAAGACATTTTCTTTTCACCAGAACATTCTACACCAGGGCTCCTTAACATTTTTTGTTTCACGGACCTCTTTGCCAGTCAGGTGAAAACCATGGACCCCTTACTAAATTCATACTATACTGTGTATTGTTTAATAAATATATCACACCCGCACTAACACATCCCCACAAGAATAATATTTTTTTGAATTTCAATTCAAGCTCACAGACCTCTTGTTAAGAACCCCTGTTCTACACAGTGTCCATAATATTTCTTACAAAGAATAAAAATAGAGCTGAGTACTGCTATTAACACAGCCTAAATTCATTTTGTGCCAGATTGTCCCTACTAAGAAAAAGCAATGGCCAGTGTAAGCCCAAAGAGGTATCATGACGTACATCATGGAAGGGAGCAGAAAGAAATGTTTGCTCTGCGTTAACATGGGAACTGGATCTATCTTCTAATTATTTTTAACTTGTTGACTTACAATAACCATATGAACATGTTATGATGCTTAAAGCATAAATGTAAAGAAAAACAATAAAGCATGTTACTAAGGCTAAAAATACAATAGGAACTCTGAACTAAACAAAAATTAAAGGAAAATCGTTTTTAAAAATTCACAGCAGCCTCTGTGCACTGCATGGTTCTTTGAGAAACACGTACCCTTAGCGGGACTTATAGCCAAAGAAGATTTGGTGGTTTCTCATTAAGCCCCTGGCAGTGAATATTTCAGAAAATTAAGTAGTTTATGGAGCACATACTCTTGAGACATTCCCTTGCTTGATTAGATGAGGCAGCAATACAATGTGGATGTGAATTCTAAACAGATGGGGAAAATAACCATAGAAAAGGAGCTGCTGGCTTTGACCGGATTGTAAAAGTGTTCTCCTAATGGGCAAGAAAAAACGTACTTCATTGAAAAAGAAGTTGGAAGGGATCTGGCCACTAAAAACAAAAAGCTGAAGTTAAATGCCCTACCTTTGGCGAGGAGGCAGAAGACAATGATTAGAGGGAGGAACAAGAGGGGCTTCTTGGTTATTGGTAATGATCTATTTCTTGACCCAGGTGATGGCTACACATGTCTGTACACTTTGAATAATTTATCAAGCTGTACCCTTATAATTTGTACACTTTTATGTAAGTATGCTATGCTTAAATTTAAAAAGGATTTTTTTTAAACGTTAAATGCCCCCCTCCTCAAAAGCGAGTCACACAGACTAACCTCAGAATCTTTGTGGGTTTCTATGAAAGAAGCAACAAAAAGGAATTTGTTTAATGTAACACTAGGGCATGTCATTGAGTCAGACACATGTTGTTGTGGTGACATTTCATCTTATGAGGTCCCTTTGTGAACATTCTGGTATGGCATTAATCCAAGCTCAATGCTGTATACTCAACAAGACGTTCTGTTTGACTGCAGACATATGCAGAGGACCTGATAGATGCATAGCACCATATGCACTAGCTATTGTGGCAAGAGAACTATCCTGCTCACGGTGAAATTACAATGTCTTGTGAGCATGTGTAAAATAATACAATTTTCCCTAAGATTAAAGTGCTAGAAAGAGCATGATTGACTATCTAGATGACTTTAATCAAAGAGGATAGCCAAGATCAGGTAACTAGGTGTGACCTTAGCTGCACAGGTCACACCTTGGCTGAAGAGTTTTTTAAACTACTGGTGTTTGAGTCCCACACCCCCAGAGATTCTGACTTAATTATTCTAGGGTGGGAGAGTTTGTTAAATCCTCACATGGTTCTAATGTACAGCCTAAGAGAACCACTGCTTAGGTTTTTACTCAGGTTGATGGCCTATTGCAAACTCATTTCAGGTAATAATAATGTCAAGAATCAAATAAGATAAAAATGAGTAGAAAGGTCCTGTACTTAGGGAGAGCTAACATGCTTAATCAGAGGCAAAGGGCTATATTGAGAGATCAGGCTAGATTAGTGGTTCCCAAAGTCTCAGGCATTTCCACCCAAGGGTAACAGAAAACAAGAATAATTTTTGTGTTTTAGAATCTCATTTTGGACACAGGAAGGCCAGCCTCATCCATCCTGATCTTTTCTATCTATTTCTATGATTGACTCACTTCTATGATTTGGAGTGGGAAGAGGGAGAGTCACAATTGCTTTGTTCCAGAATAGCTCTTATACTCTCTTCCCGACCCTGGATGATGGAGATATTAAGAATATTGCGTTGTCAAAAAAGTATTTTGAAACATGCTAAGGGTACTTATGATAATACTGCACTACCAATAATTGAGTGCTTTCTATGTGTCAGATACATTATTTGTATTCATTCACATAACCCTCACAGCAACCCTAAGAAATTGGTACTTTCATTAATCTCCAAATGCAGAAAACCAAACCGTGGTGAAGCAGAACTTGACAAGGTTATCTGTCACTTAACAGGTAACCTAGAGGAGCTGGAGTCACACCCAGGCAGTCTGGTTCAGTAATCACATACTTAACCCTTATATTCACAGGTAAGTTAGAAGTCAGGATGAGAAGAAAGTACAAATTTAAAGGTTTGAAGACTTACCTCCCAGGCCAAGGAATTTTAATTTGCTGGTAATAGAAGCACATGGGGTAAAATGATTGGAAAAGCATTAGACACCAATGACTTCCTTAAAATGCTCTTTAACTTTAGCTTTCAGGGTTTTGTTCTCTTCTGATCCTCTTCCCATGAAAATGAAATTTTCCTCCTTCTCCCCTCCTCTTTCCCCCTCCCCCTCCCCCGCCTCCTCTTACCCTGGTATTTTTCAGGGTTTTAAATGAGATCCTCTTCTGCCATTCTAGCTTCTCTATATAGGTATGATTCTGAACAGGACTGGGTAGGATGTACAAGGGAGAATGCTTTAGTATACACACCCAAAGTGAGAATCACGGATAAATATGCTGATGACTCCCAAACCTTCATGTGCAGCCCACCTATTTTCTAACTATCTACTGGATAATTCAAAGTTCACATAAGTAGAACCTAACTCAGTATTCTCTTGTCCCTCTTCAGATAGTCCCTGTCATGCTTAAAGTCTTCAACTGTGAGACTCTTTCTCACTTAACTTCCTAAATCCAATCCACCACCAAATTCAAATGAGTCTTCTTCATATCCAGCCCTCCTTCTCTTTCCCACTGCCACTGTCCTAACTTAAATTCTCATGCTTCTTCTGTTGAATAACTGTGACAATCTTCCAAGTAGCCCCCCATTCAAGTCCCCTTAGACTAATTCAGCCTCTGCAATGGCACCAATTTATTTCCCTAAATAGAATTTACACATTTCCCCATTTGTAAACACCTTTCATGGCCCCCCATGCCTAAAGGGTAAGTGAAAAAACCTTGTATAGAATAAAAGAACCACCAGTACCTGTCCCAACACAACCACTATAACTTCATTTCTCACCATTCCCTGTCCCTCCCCCCTCCTCCAGACCCTGTACTTCAATTACACTAAAATTCTCATCCTTCTATGAGCTAACCATAAGTTTTCATGTTTCCATGCCATTGCAAGTGCTAATTCCTCAGCCTAAAATGTTCTTGTTCACTCAGAAAACTCCTAGTCACTCTCAGTACTCATCAACTGTTTATTTCCTTAGTATAATCATTCCTGGCTCCCTCTTCTAGATCTCACAATGCTGATGGGCTCCGTCAGGCCCAGGACCCATCTTATTCCATTGTTGTCTTCTCATGCCCATGCTCAAGACCTGGTACCTGTTAGATACTCAACACACTCAATGTTTGATAAATGAAGGACAACGATGCCCTTCACTGTCTGAAAAATGACCCATTCTCAACTATTGATTCAAATCGTATTATCAAATTATGAGCTTATCTCACCTTGAAACCTCATCAGAAATAAACACTGGAAAAGCATGAGTTTTAATAGCCTTTCATGCTACGTATGACCATGCCCAGAGGGAGAAACAGAAAGTGAATATTAATTAATCCAGAATTTAGCTATATGGATCTAGGAAACAAATTTTTGCCTCTCCTACTATCAACGAAAGAGTTAGATATGCCTATATACCAGAGATATTGTTGTCATTAAGTTCATTTAAAAACATTTCATATTATAGTGTTGAACACATGGTAGATGCTCAATCAGAACCTGTCTGATTTGCTAAAATTACAATAGATAAGAGAAGTTAAAATTGTCTATTCTCAGAATGTTATACTAATCTGTTAACATACATGACACTGATTTTTAAATACTGATATTAAAATGTTACATTTACATTCATTATAATTATTTGGTCATTTGTGTCAATTACATTTCTTTTTAAAATTTAATTTTGCCCGATATGCAAAAATCCCAATTTTAGTTCTTTGTTAGAAGCATAGACAACAGTTGATTTTCTTAAACTTCCTACTTGTTTCTTAAAGAACTTCCTAAGAAGTGTGTGAATACTGAAATCTAAAGTAAATAAAATCTCCTTTAGTACCTTGCAAATGCATCTTAGTTTGTGCCAGCTGCCTAATTTTTAATCACTGCTACATTATAGGGTCATGAGGAAAGCCAAAAAGAAAGTGGATGATGTGGTATAAATCATCACCATAGGTAGTCTGCCTAATCTAGGAAGTGGCAGTTATCTCTGTTAATCTCAAAAATAAAGGAAAAGTCATTAAAAGAGCCATAAGGGCATTAACTCTTGCCTAAAGTTTATAGTCTACTACCATTTAGCTGCCATGAATCCATGCCAATGAATTAGCTTTACAAGTGTTCATTAACTACTGACAATAAAATAACTAGAAAGAATTAAAGTATACTGAAAATGGATCATCCATTAAGGAAACCTTTGTCAATGTCAATAAAATATCAGTTTATCAATATAAATATCAGTCAATAAAATAGTTATATCAGTGCTTTTACTTATGTTGCTTGCATTTCCAGATTCTTTTTGCCTTAATTTTTCCCAAAAACTTGTTACTTAAAATATTTTGCATGCAATCTATTTGCTTCTTTCTTGAATAGTTATCAAACACTAGAGTGCTAGATGGTGACAAGAGAACCAGATATAATATCCCACCCCAAAAAAAGTATTTATTCCCTACGTGATTTTTTAAAAAGCTAATGAAGAAACATGAACCCACATTCAGAAAACTGAGACAAAGAGAAAGACAATGAAAGGGACAAAGAAAAATTAAAAAGGGAAATAATTTTCTCAAAAGTTTAACTCATGAACTGCCTCATGTACATTCATGCCTTGCCAATCAAGAGTCATATTCAAAATTTATAAGGTCTTTATGCCTTACTTATTTTCACATAGACTAATTTCCAAAGCAAATATTTTTTAATTACTGTTCAAGATTTGAGATATAAATCTGAAGGCTTTCATTGTGGACAGGATTTTTTTAAATAAAAATGTCCATAATAGTGTGGTTTTCAGTTTAACATTTAGCTTCTGATGAAAGTGACTGTATGCTAATATCTATATAAGGCTGCCTTAAATACATTGGTTCACATACATTACTTTGTTGTCTTTGGACAATACTTCTCCCTTCCAAGTACTAACCAGGCCCGACCCTGCTTAGCTTCCGAGATCAGACGAGATCGGGCGCGTTCAGGGTGGTATGGCCGTAGACTGGACAATACTTCTTATCTTTTTATTGTACTCTACTTAGTTGCCTATACATTTCTAATGGCCTCATCTGCTAACTTCTCTTCATTGAAATATTTATTGTTTATGAGCACCTCAAAACCTTCGAAATATACTATGTGTACCTATTATATTTTCATGAGAAAAAATGGTTTAACAAAAAAGAAAAATTATTTGAAATGTTTATATTACATCCTATTTCATCTTCAACTGAAGTTTTTGGTAAATTATGTTGCAGTCTTTTACCAATGTTTTTTGGTTTGGTATAAATGATATGGTAAATTTGCATTCAAATTCAAGGAACTTTTCAAATCTGTTTCCCATTTAGCTGGCCAGCCAAAAACAATATTTTCATTTGTAAACAGCTGTTTCATAATCAGCTCTTTTGTACTATGTGGAATTCCATAAAAAATAGAAAATTTTATTTAAAATACAGGAATTGCATTAATCCACTGCAAATCATTGATTAGTTTCTGTATACTACCACACAGTTTAACTTATAAGGAAAGATTTTAAGGAAAATTTAATCTTGTGTCCAAATATAACATTACTTTAAACATGAGGTCATCTAAACATCTGTCTCCAATATATCACTGGGGATTTAAATCAAAAGTCTGCTAAACATGTACAATCATTTTGAAAATAAATAACAGGACAAATTTTGTCTTGATTATGATTATCATGCATTTTAAAAGGAAACATTTATTCTAACAAGAAAAGTCTGAACTAATTTAAACTTTATTGACATTTAGTTAAAATAGTTTCATACAAGAGTAAGAGATGTATTCCTTTATTTTCTGCCTAACAATATTTCTATTTAAACTTTTCAACATTATACCCTAAATTTTTACTCACAAAATCAGTGATTCCTTTATCTCTCCATATATTTTTAATTGTAAAATATTCAAGGAAAATTTTCAAGACATAAATTTTTCCACTAAGTGAAAAACTAATAATAATGTTCTTTCTGAACTTTCCTTCCTTTAGGGAAACTATGAATCTTCAACAAGAACTAAAATAGCTCTATGCACTTAATTGGGTCCTGCTTCATGCTTTAGAATAAAAAGAATATAGCTAATTACAGAAGACAGTTAAGGCAATACCTTCACTCCAAGACATCATGATCTGTACAAATGTGGGTATATTTTGAAGAGTTTTATTAAATTCAAACTTGCACCATACTGTAGAATTTAATTTATGTCTAATAAGTACTAGTATTTAAATTCAACACCAGGCTTACTTTAGAAACCAGCTAAATACTTGAGATGAACTAATGTTAAAAAATAAATCAAAGTGCCTAATCATCAAAACAGTTTCTGACAAAACTGAAATGAACATTAGCAGTTGAAAGCTAGAGAAAAAAAAAATTAAACCATCACTGTGTAATACATTCTTAGAAAAACAACATAGCATTCCCTAATGCTGCAGAAATCACTAGAGAATCCAGCTGCAAGGGACATTAATGTCTAGGCTGGTTTTGCATCTAGTCGGCTGTCAAAAAGTATAACTGTAGAAAGTGGTGGTTATGGTTTTCTTAAGTGTCTCAATTCTTTTCTTCTTCTTGCCTATATCAAAGAAGAGTTGATAGCTTTAGCCATGGCAATTTCAAGTCACATTTTCTGCTTTGATAGATAATAGCCCAAGAACTTTAAATGCATTCACAGCACCACGTATGGAACTCCTTAAAGGAAAGGACTGTGTCTTATTCATCTTGAATACCTGAAGCATGTGCTTGGTAATGTGTGAAAGAGTTAATGGAGGGAAGCGGGTGTGGCTCAGTGGATAGAGCCCCCGTTTACCATATGGGAGGCCTGGGTTCGCGTCCCGAGGCCTCCTTGTGAGGGCAGGCTGGCCTGAGCGGTGAGGTGGGCTGATGCAGCAACCTCACGGCAGGAAGCGGGTGTGGTGCAATGGATAGAACACCCGTTTACCATATGAGAGGCCC
>JAQZBX010030589.1:0-13260 GCA_029593785.1 Cabassous unicinctus | reverse complement strand
AATGTTTCTCTAATTGTAGTTCAAGTACAAACTGAATTAGAACCACTCGAGGTGCTTATTCAGAATGTAAGTTCAGAAGATAATGCAAGTTCCTAGACTACTCTCTCTGTTTCGTGACTCAGAAGGGGGAAGTGCCTGGGACCTACAGGTTTAACAAGCTCCCCAGGTGATTCTAATATACACTCAAGATTGAGAACTAGACTAGGTGGCCTTTGAAGCTTCATTTCCACTCATTCTCTAATATAACTTAGGCTGTTCAAATAGTTTCCCCATCTTCTGTTGCCTCTGTCAGAGACCATCCTCAGTCAAGTTTCACTAATCCTTTCTCTTTGCCTATTAAAGGTCTATTCACCCTTTCAAGATCCAGTTAAAATAAATGACAAATGATATCTTTCCTGATTTTCTAACCACATGTGATCCCTGATTACTCTAAACCCCCATACATCTACTTTGTACTATACTAATGGAACTTGTTACTGCAAAAGGGAGTTAATAATACATACCTGTAGACTCTAAATAGTTTGAGGAGAAGGTCTGTGTCCATGCCCCACTTTGTCCTCGATGTCTAGTGCAGAAGTTGGCACACATTGCATTATAAATTTAATAAAAAATTGTTGAATGTATTATATTGTGGCTATTTTGTGCTAGATCACTGGACTGTACCCTTAGTTAATATAAGTTCTTCAAAGGCAGGTGCTCATCTCCAGTCATTGTGGTCCTAGCACAGAGCTTAAACAGAAGATCTGATAAACCCTGAGTTAAACTAACTGAGTAATGGCCATTTTCTTCCTGAGTTTTCAGACAATAAGGCATTTTTACCAGACTACAAATCATCTAGTAATCACCATTACTTCTTTGAATTCCTGCTAGCTTTAAATGCATACATCAAAAACATTTTGCAAATGGCAGTTTAACCCAGATTCTTAAAAGACTACAATGATCAAGAGTTGCAGAACGAGGCAAATGAGTAGCAAGCTCCATTTCTTCCACAGTACATGGGATGGTGACCACGCATGAAGACAATAGTGCCAATGGCAGCCCAAGTGGTGTGGAAAAATAAAACTAACATTAGTCCTTCCTACTCATGGTGGGCCTCTCTTCCACCCTAATCCTTAACACTGGTTCCCTCCTTTCTGCTAAATATTTTATGTATCCATCCTGTGGTTAAAAAAAAAAAATCCTTCCCTTATCCCTGTAGCTTCCTACATCTTTCATTCCTTCTTTTCACCCTAAATTTATTGGATAAAAGGTCTACCCACTCTCTGCTTAGTTTTTCCTATCATAATTTACTCCTGGCATTTGTCACCAAGTTCTCTTGATTCATCCTTGATAATTTCTCTTACATCCATCCTTCTTTTTCATTCCCATCTGGGACCTATTGCTCTGTATGAGACTACAATCTGGAAAATCAGCATTAAATTCCTAGTCATCAAAACTAATGGCCTTTGATCCTTGGGTTTGCAAAGAAGTCTTGTTCCTATATTCAAAAACTTGTTGTCTTTTGAAGAGAGAAGACCTAGACATATAAAGAGTGCAAACATTATAAGAAATACAAATGCTGTGAAATTCTCATTCTCTCAGAAGCATCTGCCAATGTAGCAGCGCTCTTTTCCCTTATGCTTTCTAATTGGGGGCAATGTCCCTGGTTCTATCCTCTATTCTGTTCCCTTTCTCCATTTTAGCCTACAGATAAAAAAATAGTGAGCCCACTAAGCTAGGGACTTTACATTATGTGGTTATTCCTCATAACAACAATGGTATTATTCTCGTTATTTTCAGATGAGGAACCTGAGACTCAAAAAGGTAAAGTGACTCACTCCCTGTCTTAGTGTGCCAAAGGGCTGCTGATGCAAAGTAGTAGAAAATGTGCTGGCTTTTAAAAAGGGGATTTATTTGGGGGTAGAAGCTTACAGTTTCAAGGCTATTATCTCACCCAAGTCAGCTGCCACATGTTGAAGCAAGATGGCAGGCGATGTCTGCCTGGTCTCTCCTTCCCCTCCAAGTTTTCTCTCTCAGGCTCAGCAGCTCCGCTTTCTTCCAGATTTCAGCTGAAAGCTAGCGTAGGGTTTGCACTATGCTGTCTCTTAATATACTAATAGCTTCAGTTATTATTGCAATCATTTCCAAACTTTCAAATTAGTAAGTTTAAGAAAAGTTGCATTTTAGCAGGATATATCTGGTGGTGGTTTTCAGGATGGAATGGAAAGGAATTATCTGGAGGTTGGGAAACCAGAGATGTAATAACTTAGGCAAGAGGCCATAATGGCCTGGTCTAGGATGCTGGCAATAGGAATGGAAAGAGATAGCTATAAGAGAAATTATAAAAGATGAATCAAAAGAACATGTCAACTTCTTAAAAATATGAAGTAAGCGAAAAATAATCAAAGCTACAAATTATAAGCCTGTGTAGCCAAGAGAAAAAAGAAAGAATGCCATAAAATTGAAATAGGAAAGAAAAGGACAAGATCACAATTTGTAGGGGAGGAAATGATAAAGTTCTTGTTACATTTATTTAAAATAAAACAACTATGTGACCTAGATGTAGGAAGGTAAGCACTTATCTGAAAAATAATTTTTCTGCCTTTCCTTAATGTGACACTAAATCTGATGAAAAGGACTTCAATTCAATAAGAATAAGTAACCTCTGATTGGAGTAAATACTCATGTTCCTTGCATGCTATCTCTTTTCTTTTCCCAACTTGTAAAAAATGCAATGCCTGCAAATTCCAACACCATTCATTCAAAGGAGATGGTTAATAGGTCTCATCTGTTTAGCTAGAAAGCGTATAGCAGGTCCTTCATAAGAAGACCACAGACAATCGTTTAAGTGAAAATTTATGCAAAGTAACAGATTAGTAATAGTTTTACACCAGCAGGGCTTCATGTCTCATTATTTTATACTGACTACTAATAGAGTTTAGTATTAGAATTTGAAAAGGAACAGAAAATGGAAAGCTTTCCCTGCAGAATTTATTGTACTCTTTCAGCTATTATGGGTTTCATTACGGATTTCTACTCCAAGGCGTTATTCTTTGTTTTATTTTCAAAATGTGGCTCATACTTTAAAAATGGCTTTCTGGGAAACCTCTACATTTACATGAATTCAAATGAAATTCTGTTCTCTGTCTGCTGTTATCATTCTGTTCAGCAGCTTGTTACATATTTTATAGGGTTAGTACGTGATTAACAATGGACTCCTCTACAGCATTCCATAAAACAACAAAATCAACAGTAAGGCTCAGCAAAGTAAACATCCAGAGTGCTTTTAAATATTTGGTTTTATAGTTTTTAAATGGCAAGTTTTAAAAGAAATGCTATGATATAGATGAGGATGTAGCTATAACACCACCCCTGTGATTGAGGATAGCCTGTTAACTGGATAGATTCCTTATGAAGGATGCTCCCCACTTAGCTCATCAACATTGTCTTACAATATCCACTGGAATATCAAACAGCCCCTGCATATTGCATATCGTTCCAAATGGAAAGAGAAGAGACGATAGAGGGAATTAAAATGATGCAACAGCAATAACTGCTACATAAATAAATCAAGTTGCTTTTTGGAAGGAGAACACATCAGAAAATGGGACGAGTTTCAAATGGTGCGGGAATGTTTAGGATACATTTCAAATCCAACCCTGTATTCTATACCCTCATGAAACAGAGCTAAACACATCAGGTCACACATTGGCAAGACAAAACGTGGTTTCCTTTTGTTGAGGGAGATAACAGAAAAATGAATCCTGGGAAGTTTTTCAAAGGAGATCAAAAGGTGTAGTGAATAATGACTTTGATGTATCTCAAAGTGAAAACTCTTCAAGCAAGCAGGTGTGGGTTTCAAATAATTAACCTAACACTTGCACAATGGATTGTGACAAAATACAACGAATTTAGCATACAAAACACTAAGAAATGTTAATTCACTGTTTATGTCCTCTGGTGGACACAGATGTTTTATTAGAGATGAGCACAAAGTATTTTCAAAAATCAGGGGAAAATACTTTATTATATATCTTATTAGTCTAATTTTTTTGAAGTCAAAGAGTTTAAAGTTCACATGTGGAATGCTGGGCCATAAGCTCTGAAAAAAGTTCCACTCTTGAGAAGTGCAATTTTTAAAAAAGTATTTTTTCACAAGTACATTTTAAATGGCATCATTACTGTGAAATTAAATACTGGGAATAACACAAGTTCATGATAAGAAAATAAAACCCCATTCATTTAGTAAAAGCTAATAAAAAAAAATAAGGAGAATCAATATAGCATTATTAGCATAAAGAATGTCATTGTCATCTTGGCTGCCCATGGGAAACCAACACTTCCTATAACCAGATACTTCTTTTCTGGAAAGAATAAAAACTGAATTCTGTTGGCCTGGTAGCACAACGAACAGCATGATGAAACAAAAATGCAAAATCAAGGTTCACGTAATACTTACAAAACACTGTCCACGGTGTTTTGTTTTCATTTTAAGTCTATTTTTAAGTTTATATACAGTAAAATTCATTCTTTTTGGTACATAATTCTATGAGTGTCGAAAATTGCATAGACTCCAACAGAACAGTTCCATCACCCCAAAACATGCCATTGTACTGTCTTTTGGTAGTCAAATCCTATCCCCACCCCTAATTTCTGGCAACCACTGGTGTGTTTTTCCATTGCTTTAGTTTTGCTTTTATACAGAATGACATACAAATGTAATCATATAGCCTTTTTGAAACTTGCTTCTTTCATTTAATATAACACATTTGAGATCTATCCATGCTGTGGCTCATTTCATTTTATTGCCACGTAGTATTCCGTAATATAGATATGCCAGTGCGCCACCATTTTTTGTTGTGGTTTTTTGTTTTATTTTGTTTTTTGAGGTACTGGGGCCAGGGACTGAAACTGGGACCTTGTAAGTGGGAAGCTGGTGCTCAACCACTGAGCCACATCGGCAATCCTGAGTTGGTTTTTTCATTTGTTTGTTGTTTTTGTCTTTGTTTTTAGGAGGCACTGGGAACTGAACCCAGGACCTCCCATGTGGGAAGCAGGCGCCCAACCCCATGAGCCACATACACTCCTCATGTGCCACAGTTTGTTTATCCATTCACCAATAGAAGGGGTACAATTTTTGTAAATTATTAATAATATTGCTATAAACAATCTTATCCAAGTTTTTGTGTGAACATAAGTTTTCATTTCTCTAAGATAAATACCTAGGAATAGTATGGCTAGGTCATATGTAAATATACATTTATTAAAAACAACCAAACTGTTTTCTAAATTGATTGTGCCATTTTGCATTCCTATCAGCAATGATGAGAATTTGGAAGCTCCAAATTCTTGCCAGCACTTGGTGTTATCAGTTTGAATTAATTAAAATTTTTAGCCATTCTAATAAGTGTGTAGTAGTATCTCATTGTGGTTTTTGGTATCTCATCATGGTTATAATTTGATTTTCCTAACGACAAGTTCAAAGAAGAGAGGGTAGGCTACTGTGGTTGGAACTTAGTGAGGGAGGCAGAAGGAGGTATGAGAGAAGGATAGAGAAGCAGAGTTAGGGACCAAATCATGTAAAGTCTTACAGGCCTTTGAGGAGTTTGGAGGTGAGATGCCATGGATGAGTTTTAAGGAAGGAGAGTAACTCAATCTTCTTTAACTTTAAGAAGATTTGTCTGGCTCCACAAGAAGAATTAATTGGAGAGGCAAGCAAGAAAAACAGGTTACTACAGCCCAGGCAAGAAATGATAAGTGCTGGCAGTACAAATGAACTGCAGTGGATGGATTCAAGATGTGCTTTACAGTTAGATCCAACAGGACTCTCTGATGAGCTGAAATGGGGAGTAAGAAGAAAGGAAGCTCAGGATGACTCCTAGGTTTGGGGGCTAAGCAAGTGGGTAGATAATAGTGCCATTTACTGGGATGGAGAAGAACAGACTGGAGGAGTGAAAATAAGAGTTCCATTTGAATATGTTAAGTTTGAGATCCTAAGAGACATTTTAGTAGAGATTTCACAATAGCTGAGAGACTTGGAAGAGAGAAAATTGAAAGGCAGAAGCATATACATGGATGGTGCTTAGTTTGCCAAACGCTGCCAATGCAAAAATACCAGAAATGTGTTAGCTTTTATAAAGCAGATTTATTTGGGGTCAAAGCCTATGGTTCCGAGGCTGTGAAAATGTCCAAATAAAGGCATCATCAGAGATGCTTTCTCACCAAAGGTCGGCTGCTGGCAGGTCCTAGAGTCCTACCACGTGGTGAAGCAAGGCAGTGGGTCTGCTGGTCTATCTCTACTTTCTCCTGGAGCTCATTTGTGGGCAGTCATCTCTCCCTGGGCCTCTTCTCCTCGAGCATCTCAGGGCTCCTCTGTCTTTTTGCAGCTATAAGCAAACCTTAAGTCCTCTCTCTGACATGGCTGCATCAAAATGGCAGAACTCCCTTTTCGGTATCTCTCTTTCCTCTCTATGTGTTCTCAGCTTATATAAGACACAGCAAGAGGGCAGAGATGCAACCTGGGTCCCGCCTCACTGATGCAGCCCAATCAAAAGCCCTAATGCAATCAAATCAAGTGATCTAATCAAAGATCCCTTAACTGAATTTAATTCAGTCAAAGGACCCAGCACCCACAGGAATGGATTAGTTAAAAAACTATTAAGTCCAGGTGATGCCTGATACATAACCAGTGCTCAGTAACTGCTCGTACAACTCACATGAAGATGATGTATCAGGGAAGAAGACACATCAAGATGTCCAGGGCGTACTGGAGTGGTGAAGATGAGCAACTCTAAAGAGATTGTAGTCACAGAGCAGAAACTTGCAGTGCCAGATATTACAGTATCCATGAAGGGCTACTAGTATCTCAAAGAAAAGCTGAGCCCTTCAAAACAGCAAATTAAAATATATCATTGCAAGTAAAAGAAGTCAGTTTTCACCTAGAACTTTTCTGAGGATTCCCTTTTCTTCCACTTTTAGTCCAAGGGCTTCCCTCTACTTTTCCAGCTATCTTGCAATAAGGTAGAGTTATGGTACTGGTCCTGGCCAATGGGCTGTGAGTGAAAGAACACGTCACTTTCATTCTGAAGGATTTAAATGCTAGTGCAATTCTCCAATACTATCTTCCCTTGCTGCACTGACCAAACAGGCCACCTGCTCCAGATGGTACAGCTATAAAATAGCAGAGCCTCCATTGGCCTAAGTCCCTGAGAGACTAGGTAGAACAGAATCCCCAACCTATCATAGACATGTTATATGACCCAGAAATAGACTTTTGTTGTGCTAAATTATTGAGACTTTGTTTTTATTGTTCTTATAGAATAGCTTAGTCTATCGTGACTAATGTGCTTTCATAGCTGAAAATTATGCTTATAATTATGGATAATCTGGAGGAGATAAGTTTAGTGGTTAATTTTGGTCAAAGAACACATTTCATACTGCACAACTGTACACTTAATTTGCAAATCGAATTATCTGCAAAGACCAATCCTTTTAGAACAGAGATCAACATAAAGTCTTAGATTTTTTTTTAAAGCTTTTTTATTTCTCATCATTACCTCCTGAATGGGTCTGCCTATCATAGTTTCCTTGGACAGAATTTTAGCTTTGTGTTCTTTCATTTGATTCATCATCTTTGGGGGATCATCTCAAACTAGCTTACGATATAGATATCAACTAGAAAATTCTAGCAAAAAAGTCTATTTAATAGAGTGGAAAGTCAATGCTAATATAAATATTTCAGAGAAAGAATCTGTTTCTTACACTTTAACACATAAGTTAACAGACTTCTTGGTTATAACACTAAATTTCCAAGGATCTGCATCTAAATCTTGTACAGTAAGAAACGCAAAAGTTCTACATGAGTTTCTCTGTGTATTTAAGCTTTATATATTTTTTTCTGTGCCAACTTAGTAATATCACAGCAATCATCAAACAGTTGGATCCAAGAAATGATAAAAACCAGTCTGCCACTTATGCCATTTCTAAGCAGGAAGCTGACAGCACACTGCTATTTGTTTTTTGGTTGGTAACAACATTATTCTGAACATCATTATGCATGCTGCAGCTGCGTATTTATTTTCCCTTCTAAGAGAAAAGAAAAAAGAATTTATTAATGTAATAGAACAGTGGCACAAGCTAAACTAATATCTAGTGAATTTATAATAAATTTTAAAAATGGTATCTTCAAATACCATATAGACAGTCAACCAATGGAATTTGTTACTAATAATTTCAGTCAGGACTTTTTAAAAAGCTGGATAACTAATAATTCACGAAATCCTTCATTTTTGTCACCTAACTATAAAAGTAATCAAACAGAAAATCACCTCGCTAGTCTTGAATAGAGTTTTCACCCTCACTCTCATTCATCCTCCGGCGTGAAGGAATGACACAGTAAGCTTTAAAGCCACAGGCTTCAATGTCTCCATCATTAAAAACTCAGGAAACTCAAACAAACCCTCAAATTCTGAAAATCTCTTCCAAGTTTGTTAAAACCTCCCTTCTTGAAGAAGGCAAAGTGGGTTTTGTTTGTTTTTAACAGCTCTGTTGAGGTTTCATTAAAGTAAACTCCCCACATGTGAAGTGTACAATTTGATAATTTTTGACATATGAAAGCATCACTACAATTAAGATAATGAACAAATCCATTACTCCCCCAAAGTTTTCTCATGCCATTGTAAACTTTCCTTCCCATCTCTCCCCACCTGCCATTCCTGTCTCCAATCTACAGTGCTTTCTGCACTATAGATTATTTTGAATTTTCTAAAATTTTATGTAAATGAATAATACAGTATGTATACATTTTTGTTTGGCTTATTTTATTCAATACAATTATTTTGGGATTCATCCATGTTGTTGTAGGTATCAATAGTTCATTCTTGCTAAGCAGTATTCTACTACATGGATATATCACAATTTATTTATTCATTCATTAGTTGGTGGACATTTGGGTTGTTTCCAGTTTCTGGTATGGCAAGTGAAACTTCTATGATCAGTCATGTTTAAGTCTTTATATAATAATATTCTTCATTTTTTTGGTAAATATCTAGGAGTGGAATAGCTATATCATATGGTAGGTGTATGGTTAATTTTTAAAGAAACTGCCAAATGGTTTTTCAAAGTGGTTATACCATCTTCCATTTCTACCAGCAGAGTATGAGAGTTACAGTTTTTCCACATCCTTGTCAGCACATAGCATGATCAATTTTTAAATTTTAGTTAATCAAATAGGTATGTAGTGGTATCTTATATTGGTTTTAATTTGCATTTCCCTTGTACTATGGATAAAAATTAACCCAAAATGAATCATTGACCTAAATGTAAAGCCTAAAATTGTAAAATTTCTAGAAGAAAGCATAAGAGAAACCCTTTGTGACCTTTGCTTATGCAAAGATTTTTTTTAGGTGCAGCACCAAAAACATTCATGAAAGAAAAAAATTGATAAATTAGACTTCATCAAATTAAAAACTTCTAAAGACAATTTGTCTTTAGACAATATTGTTAGACATTATTATCTTATTGTTAAGACAATAAAAAGATAAACCACAAACTGGAGAGAAATATTTGCAAATAATATATTCGATAAAGGACTTATATTCATAATAAATGAAGAGCTCTTACAAATCATTATCAAAAATCCCAGTAAAAAAATAAAAAAGGTAAGAAATTTGAACAGATACTTCACCTAAAAGGATATAGAAATGGCAAATAAGTATATGAACTGTAATCAAAGTTCATTTTTTTGCATATCGATACCCATTTGTTCCAGTACCATTTGTTGAAAAGACTTTCCTTTTTCCACTGAATTGCCTTTCCACCTTTGTAAAAAATCTATTGTCTATAATCATGTGGGTCTACTTCCAGACCCCCTATTCTGTTCCATTGATCTACCTGCCCATTTTTATACCCATACTACACTGCTTGATTAAAGTAGCTCTATAATAAATCTTAAAATCTGGTGGTGTTAGGTCTCCGATTTTGTTCTTTTTCAAAGTTGTTTTGACTATTTGGAGGTTCTTTGCATTTTCATGTAAATTTTAGAATCAGCTTGTCCATTTCTTCAAAAATGCCTGCTGGTAAATGTCAACTGAAAGACAGCTAGAGAAAAAGCTAGGGACTAAATAACCTACTGAACCCAGAGGTAGATGAGGAGTGTGGTTAATAGTATAAATACCAGAATGTTCTTCTATGAACTAGAACAAATGCACATTACTATTACAAGGTGGTAAGAATATGGTGATGCATAGGAAAAAATACAATTAATGTAACTTTTGGACTATAGTTAACAGCAATATTGTAATACTCTTGCATTAACATCAAAGAAGGTATTTTATCAATACTAAGGGTCAATAATGGGGGGATATGTTTTTTTTTTTCCTTTTGAATTAAGGAAAATGTTCAAAAGTTGACTGAGGCGATGACTGCACAACTCTGTGATGAAACTGAGAGCCAATGAGTGTATACTTTGGATGGACTGTACAAGGCATGAGACTGTATAACACAGTGAACCATGTGGTAGAAGATGGGACTGTGGTTAACAGTACAAATATAAGAGTGTTCTCTCCTGAACTATAGCAAATGTACAATAGTAATACATGGTGGTAATAATGGGGGAGGGTATGGAAAAATATACCAAATGTACACTATGAATCATATAGTTAGTGGTAATAGCCTGATGATGTTCTTTCATAATCTGGAACAAATGTTCCACAACAATGTAAAGTGTTGGTGGAGGGGTGATGTATGGGAATTCTGCACATCATGCACGGTTGTTTTGTAAGCTTACAACTTCTCTAATAAAAAAATATATTAAAACAAAAAAATACAATTAAAACACATTTCTTGGGGGAAAAAAAAAGCCTGCTAGGATTTTAAAATTTTTGTTAAGAATTTTTTCATGTGTTCCAGGAGGAATATTGGCTTACAGTTTTCTTTTTGGGGAGTACATTGAATCTATAGATTAATTTGGGGAGAGCTGACATCCAAATACTATTGACTCTTCCAAGCCATAAACAAAGTATATCTCTCCAATTATTTAGGCCTTCTTTAATTTCTCTCAGGTTTTGTTTTTTTTTTTTAACTTTTTATTTTATTTCTTTTTATGCACATCCAGGAAACCCAGAGAACATGAAACAGGATAAACATGAAGAAAACTACACCCCATCATATACTGATTACATTATCAAATGCAAAGGTTAAGGAGAAAGTTCCAAAAGCTGCAAGAAAAAAAAGAACGTGTTACATACAATGGAGTCCCAATAAAAATGAGTGCAAATTTCTCATCAGAAACCATTGAAGCAAGATGGGAGTGGGTTGAAATACATAGGAGAAAAAACTCCCAGCCAAGAATTTTATATTTGGCAAGACTCTTCCAAAAAATGAGAGATTATCTCAAATAAACAAAAGCTGAGGGGGAGTACATCACCACTAGACCTGCTCTACAAGCAATGCTAAAAGGAGTTCAACATACTAAAACAAAAGGATTCTAGACAGGGGTTTTGACAGTTGGAAATTCTTTTATGAATCCCAAAAAAAGAAAGATTATGTTTTTGAGCTAGTCCATTCCTGTGGGTGTGAGACTCTTGATTGGATTACATAAGGAGTGAGGCGTGACTCGGGCTGAGACTCTGCCCTCTTGCTGGGACTGATATAAACGGAGACACAGAGAGAGACACAGACAGAAAGGAAGCCACCATACTGATCCTGCCATGTGAGAGACATGGAAAACAGAGACATCCCGAGGGCTGAGAGAGGTCCCAGAGTCTGGAACCAGCTGAGCAAAGAGACATGGAAAGAGGCCCCCGAGAGGCTGAGCCCACGGGGTAGCTCAAAAGGAAACAAGCTACATGTCTGGTACTTCACAGCTGAACTCAGAAAAAAACAAAGCAGCCAAGACTGAGAGAGGAGGCCCAGTAAGAGACAAGCCCTACGCCTGGTGGCCCAGAGCTGAGCTCCAGGAGACGTAGATTCTGGAGGGGAAGGCAGATACCTCAGCAGAGATCAGTGGCCATTTTGCATCACCATGTGGCAGGACCCTGAGAAGGCATCTCTGCTGATGCCTTGATTTAGATATTTCACAGCCTTGGAACTATAAGCTTTACCCTAAATAAAATACCCATTATAAAAGCCAACCCATATCTGGTACTTTGCATCAGCAGCCCTTTGGCAAACTAAGACAGTGGGTCAAAGCTGTCTAAAGAAATAAAGACCTGAGGTAAAGGTAATCATGTGAATAATTATAAATGTCAGAATTATTGCACTGTATTATAATGTTTGGTGTGTAACTATACTTCTTACTTCCTGCAGGTGCTAAATGCACAAAAAGTAACGATAAATCAGGTTTCTAGATATGCAACATACAAAGATATAAGTGGTAACAAATGCAAAAAAATTTGGTGGGGGAACAGAGGAGTAGAGGAAAAGCATATGTACATGTGATCGAAGTTAAGTTAGTATGTTTTGTTGTTTTTTTTTTTGGAGGTACTAGGGATTGAACCCAGGACCTCGTACATGGGAAGCAGGAACTCAATCACTGAGCAACATCAGCTCCCCCTTAAATTAGTATGAAAACAAATATAGTTGTTATATATTTAGGATATTAAACTTTAACGCTATGGTAACCACAAGGAAAACAGATGAAAAATATAATCCAGATAGAAATGAGACGGCACTCAATCTCATATTACACAAGAAAGCAAGGATGTAAAGGGCTAGCACACAGAAAATTACAAAACATTGTTAAAAGAAATTAAAGACGACCTAAATAAATGGAAGGATATTCCGTGTTCATGGACTGGAAGATTAAATAACATTAAGATGTCAATACTACCCAAAGCAATTTATAAATTCAATGCAATCCTAATCAAAATTCCAAAAACCTTCTTTTCAGAAATGGAAAAGCCAACATCAAATTAATATGGAAGGTTAAGAGACCCCCAATAGCTAAAGGCATCTTGAAAAAGAAGAGTGAAGCTGGAGGATTCACAATTCCCGGTCTTAAAACTCATTACAGGGGGCGGATGTGGCTCAAATGGTTGGGCATCTGTCTGCCATATGGAGGGACCTGGGTTCGATCCCCGGGACCTCCCAGTAAAATAAAGAAAAATATAGAAAGGCAAGTGTGCCGCCAGGCCCTGCCAAGCCACGCAGCAAGAGGATGACATAACAGGAGAGAGACACAGGGGAGAGCCAAGACAAGACATGCCAAAAAAACAGGAACTGAGGTGGCGCAGGTGGCAGGACGCCTCTCTCCCACACCGGAGGTCCCCAAGATCGAATCCC
>JAQZBX010030588.1:10723-26827 GCA_029593785.1 Cabassous unicinctus | reverse complement strand
TTTTTTTTTTTTTTTTTTTTGAGGTACTGGGGTTGGGGATTGAGCCTGGGACCTCATATGTGGGAAGCTGGTGCTCAACCACTGAGCCACATCGGCTCCCCTGAGCTGGCTTTCCTTTCGTTTGTTTTGCTTGTTGTTTGTTCTGCCTTTTTAGGAGGCACGGGGAACTGAACCCAGGGCCTCCCATGTGGGAGGCAGGCGCTCAACCGCTTGAGCCACATCTGCTCCTGTATGTAGAAATTTTTTTTTTAAGATTTTTTTCATTTTTTATTTATTTATCCCCCCCTTGCTGCCTGTGCTCACTGTGTCCATTTTGCTGTGCGTTCTTCTGTGTCTGCTTGTCTCCCTTTGTTGCATCATGCTGCGCGGGCGTGGCCGGCTTGCCTTCACCAGGAGGCCCCGGGAAGCGAACCCGGGGCCTCCCATATGGTAAACGGGAGCCCTATTGATTGAGCCACATCCGCTTCCCTGTATGTAGAATTTTTAATAAGTTTTACTATAATGTGAATATTCTCACTGTCCTGATTTTGTGATAATCAGGGTAGGCTAAATAATCGCTATATTAGAAACCATGCATGTGTCCTCAGACCTAGTTTTTCTCCCTAGGTCTGGTTTTTAGAATGCTGGTGATAAACCAAACCTGATTTATTATATGACCATCCTGTATGGGAATTGACTGTAACTTTGGGTATCTTTGGTCAACCTTAAGAGATATAGCAAGGGGGCCGATGTGGCTCAAATGGCTGGACGTCTCCCATATGGAGGGACCTGGGTTCGATCCCCAGGACCTCCCAGAAAAATAAAGAAAAATATAGAAGGTGTGCAGTCCGCCAGGCCCCGCCAAGCCACGCAAGATGATGACGTAATGGAGAGTGACACAAGGGAGAGCCAAGACGAGACATGCCGAAAAACCAGGAACTAAGATGGCACAGGCAGTAGGACTCCTCTCTCCCAAATCGGAGTTGCCAGGATCGAATCCCGGTGAAGATAAGAGGAGAAGGATGAGAAGAGAGGGCAGGAAACAGAGAATTGCCCAGCGAAATGGACACAAAAACAGCAAAAACGGGGGTGGGGGGTGGAGGGGACGGATAAAAGTTTAAAAAAAAAAGTACCTTAGAGAAACGCAAATCAAAACCACAATGAGATACCATTTCAAACCCTCCAGAATGGCTACTATTAAAAAAAAAAAAAAACAGAAAATTACAAGTGTTGGAGAGGATATGGAGAAATAGGAACAGTCATTCATTGTTGGTGGGAATATAATGGCGCAGCTGCTGTGGAAGACAGTTTGGCAGTTCCCTCAGAAAGTTAAATATAGAACTACCCTATGACCCAGCAATCCCACTTCTAGATATACAGCCAAAAGAATCAAAGTCAAAAGAATCCATCAAAGCAGAGACTTGAACAGGTATTTGCACACCTACGTTCATAGTGGTATTATTGACAATTGTCAGAAGACAGAAGCAACCCGAGTGTTTATTGACTGATGAATAAATAGAATGTGGTATTTACATACAATGGTATTATTCAGCTATAAAAATGATGTTCCGATACATGTGACAGCATAGATGAACCTTGAATACATATTGTGTGAAATAAGCCAGACAGAAAAAGACAAATATTGTATGATCTCATTAGCATGGAAAAAAATCAGAATAAACAAATTCACAGTCAGAAAGTAGAATATAGGTTATCAGGGTGGGGGTAGGGAATGGGGAGTTAATGCTTAAATTGTACAGAGTTTCTATTTCGGTTAATGGAAAAGTGCTGGTAACAGATGGTGGTTATGGTAGCATAATCTTGTGAATGTAATTAACTCCACTGAATTATATATTTGAATGTGGTTAAAAGGAGAAATTTTAGGTTGTTCATATGTTACTAGGATAAATTTTTAAAATTCCACAGGATTGTACAAACAATGAACTTTAATGTAAACTATGGACTTAAGTTCCTAATTATAGTATTATTCCTTTATCAATTGTAACAAAGGTACCACACTAATACAAAGTGTTAATAATAGGGAAAACTGTGTGGGGGTAGGGGTGGGGGAGGTATATGTGAACTCTGTACTTTCTGCATGATTTTTCTGTAAATCTATAATTTTGCCAATAAAAAAATACATTAAAAATGATTCTAAATTGCTGGAAGCTGCATGCTTAATTGAAGCTCTCACAGACTATGACTACCCTGAAAGATAGAGCTCATTTTTGCTGTAACGTTCATGACTATTCAAGAGATTGATATTCCTTCAGGCAGGCAACAGTGGATGCCTCCCATGGAGGAGGCGGCCCTGTCTTGGGCCCTCCTCATTCAGTTATCCCTTGCTGTGTTAGCTTAGATTAATAAACCTCTAACTCCTTCACGCCTTACTACCAACCAAGTGACACCTGGGCAGTTAACTGTAGCTAGCTGCCAACCTTGAATTCCTCTGATAAATCATGCTCAGGAATGTGAACACGGTTCCCAGCTGTTTCCTAGCACCTTCCTAACATTAAGAATCTTAGAAACTTAGAGTTAAGAGGCCCAGGAGGACATTTAACCCAATTTCCTTATTTTATAGATTAGGAAACAGAGGTCCAGAAAAGGCAAGCTGCTTATTAGGGACAAAACAGCAATTTGACAAGATGACTAAAATACCTCTTTTATTTTTCATAAGCATAATCATGCTTGTTCTGGCTTTAAGAATCACACATTTGAATTTAATAGCTATTATTCAAGTACCCATATATTCCTTTCACCCCACCTGCTTTGAATTCTTTCAACTAACCAAAAATATCCACTGGAAGGGAAAAGGGGAAAAAAATGGATAGCTACTGAAACCTTTTATGCTTGGTGCTAAATGTATTGCCTCATTTTGTCCTCACAATCCTCCCAGGGTTCTACCTTAACAAATGAGAAAACAGCCGCAGAGTATCTAAACAATTTGCCTGGAGTGGTTAATAAATATCTCGATCTAACTCTAAAGCCCACACTCTGGCTTATACCTGACTGCTGACATCATCAATCAAGAAGCAGCCTCTTAATTTAGGAAAGAACATGCTTCCTGCATATTTCAAAAGCAGTCACCCTTTCCTGCTAAGAATCTTTTTCAAAATGTAAATCAACAACCACAAGAAAATGAACAACCATTACCTCATGTGAACTCAATCCATAAATTGCAGCTAGAGGCACTTCCCCATGTAACACTGTGCCATTCACCTCTTTTATTCCAAATGCTGGGGGGTCAAGGTCCTCCTTGATCCACATTCCAGCGAGGGAAGCCTCCTCCAGAACAGGAGTCCCTTCTTCTGAGATAGGCACTGAATCAGCGTGGACAGTGTCTTCCAGTAAGGATACTCTGGTGGGAAAAACTTCCTCAGTAACAGGCACTGCAGCAGCTGGGGTGGCAACCCCTCCTGTGGTGAGCACTCTGACAGCTGGTGTGGCACCTCCCTCTGGACTAGGCACTCCAACAGCTGCCGCAGCACCCCCTTCTGGAGGAGGCACCCCAACAGCTGAGGCAGCAGGCACCTCTGGAGTGTGCACTGCAGCAATTGAGGTGGCAGGCTCTTCTGGAGCAGAAACTACAGCAACTGGGATAGTAGGCCCCTCTGGGGTGTCATCATCTGTGGTGGGCACTGCAGTAGCAGGAGTAGCCCCCTCTGGGGCACATAACTCTTCTATGGTGACCACTGAAGGAGATGGAACATATACTTCTATGGTAGCCACTGAAGCAGCAGGGATAGCCTCCTCTATCATGACCCCAGATATAGCTGGTACATCTTCCTCCAGGGCAGGCACTGCAGCAGCTGCAGCAGCCCCTTCTGGGGCAGGTACTGTAACCGCTGAGGTATCCTCCCTTATGGTGACCACTGAAGCAGCTAAGACATCTTCCTCTGAGGCAGGTAATGCAGCAGGTAGGACATCCTCCCCCACAGTGACCTCTGAAGCAGCTGGGACATGCACCTCTATGGTGGCCACTGAAGCAGTTGGGGCGGGCACCATAGCAACAGCTACAGCAGCCCCCTCTGGGGCAGGCACTGCAGCATCTAGGACGTCTTCCTCTATAGTGGGCACTGCAGCAGTTAGGGCAGGCCTCTGTGGGTTGGGCACCCATTCTTCCAAAACGGATACAATATTATTAGCCCTGGTAACTTGTTCCTCCTGAGAGATAATTAGCCAAGAATCTGAGTCTCTCATTTCCATCTCATCTCCCTCTGATGATGCCACATTCAGTTTAGGTTTGATATCATTCACAGTTTCCATTCTACCTATGCCATGTCTCAGTTCTCCAACCAGCAGGTGAAGACTGAGAATCTCCGACTCTGAGGACTTCCTCTGGAGAGCCTGGGAGACCTTCTCTAGGTAGTCTCTATGAAAATGTGCTGGGGCTCGACTCTCAAAAAGCTTGGCTTCATAATCCAGCTCTTTCACCTTACCATCCTCATCACAAACCTGTTCATTATCCATGGACAAAAATTCACAAAGGTCCACATTTACCAAGGAAGTCAGACTATTATTTTCTTGAATAGCTCCTTTCTCACTTTCTAAATGGATCTGATCTGTTAGTAAATGTGAATCATACGATAACACCTCTTCTTCAGACCCTGAGGTAACATCTTTTAGTTCATAGTTCAAAGCAGAACTGAGGGGAACCCTCTCAGGACACTCCTCAATATGCCCCTCAATTTGACTGCAGTCTACCTGGGACAAATTGCCATTTTCTTTGGCCAGCTCAGAAGCAATAAAGCCTGATACAGTTTCTTCATCAGAAGCCCTATGATCAGAGTTCAGCAATCCTTCTGAGTCCAGCTCTCCCACTGACTCCAGATTAGAGGGGTATTGGAACTTAAATTCCCCTGCAGTCTTGGGGCTAAAAGGCACTTTTTCACACTCCTCCTTGCTAACAGTGGAAGTGTCCTTCATGATATCAGGGTGGGCAATAAGTTCCACAGTATGAGGCACCTGAGAAGAATCCAGGGCATTAAAATATTCACCATCCAATCCAATATCATAGTCCTTTAGCTTTAGATTTAATAGGCCTACATGCTGTTCTTTTTCTAAGGCAGCCTCTGGAAAATGATTAACTGTAAGCGAATTTTCAGCATCCTGGGATGGGGCCAGCTCTTCAGAAGAGGCTTGATTCTCCAGCTCAACTAATGGAGCTATTCCTTCTTCATATAAACATTCCTTTTCAAGTTCAAGAAATATCTGCACGGAATCTGTATCAGAAAGTTGTTCTGCATCATCAATGATACATTCTAAATCTGAAACAAGACCTCCTCGCCCTTGAGCATTTCTGTTTTTCAGCTCAGTTGCAGCATCCTCACCTGTGAGAACACAAATGCAATCAGGTGGTGTATCCTCAGGAAGAGAAATCAAATGGTTCTTAGTTGGCTGTGAGTCACCAGAGCAACAAATCTGACCAAGTACTAGGTGGTCAAAAGTCCCCAAGTCAGCAGCTGAGCAATCAGCTCCCTCCTCCACCACTGATACAGTGTTTGCTGGTTCCCTTTCTTCAAAAGTATCTGCCAAGTTGTTCTTTTTCTCATCTACCATTAGAAAAGTCTTTCCCCTCTCTGACAGTTTCTCTTCCTCCCACTCCTCCCCAGCCTCCATCATGATCCATCGCTCATCCTCCTCAAACTTTAGCTCAGACTCTGTTTTCTCTCTCAGGCTGGGAGATACGAGAATATGCAAATCTGGATCCAAGAGTTCTTCACTCAGGCAAGGGGAGAGAAGTGGTAATTCCACAGCGCAGGCTGCTTCCCCAAGGGGGTGCTGCTTCTCGCTGAAACCTCCCTTAGCCAAACTTTTCATGGTCCTGGGCCAGGTTGCACTTGAGAATCTGTGTTCCTGCATTACATCTGTGTTACCACTTGCTGCTGCAGCCTCTGATTCTAGAGGCTGGAATTCATTGGGAGAATTCTCACTGTGCTGCTGAAATCTGAAGTCCTGGCAGTCTTCACTTAAGTTTTTCACATCATGCACTTCTGGAATACCTATGGATTTGGACACATGTGCTAGAGTTACTGACTTTGACTGAGGTTCCCTGTGGTCCAAATGGCCAGAACTTTCTGTTAATGCAGAACTGGATTCTCTCTTCTCTTTCAAGGAAGGATTTGAAGCACCAGCTTCTGAAACCTCACTGAGAGAAACTTCTTTCCTTTCTGCAAATTCTGGGAAGTTGGGTGGCATGAAGGACTTCCATGATCTCCTATTAACATTGTCTTTGCGTTCTGCATTTGGCCGCCTTCTGGGTGGCACAGGTGCTGACTTCTGCACATCGCTGCTTAGTTTAAGTGCATCAAATATTATTCTCTCATCCAGCTTTTTGCCTTCTGGTGCTCTAGATTCAAAAACATTAGATGCTGCTCCTAACGTACCATTGCTGGATATAGTACTCCCTTCCATTTTCTCCATGGTACTTTTTGAAGTCTGATTAAGCTTTGACCCCTGGTCAATTTGTTCATTTATCCTCATTGTATCATATATAGACCGCTGTGGAACATAGCAATCCTCTATATAGCCATCTTCCTCTTCTCCTTTCCCCAGGCAGGTGGGGTTCTGCCTTAAACAGTCTGGCCTGCTTAGTGGCTTACCCATACTTTTTCAATCAAGATGAACCAGCAACTTTTTAAAAGTCTTTTCACAGGTTTCCCAAAAATGCATTCTGCATAAGTTAAAAAATCCTTTTACATGTTCATACTCCAAACCACCAACTGCATCTGCCCTCCAAAAAGGCTTGGAAGTTCCACTTTGAAACCATTTTGGGAGAAGCTCTAAGACATCCAGCTTTTCCTTCCCAAGCTAGCAGCCTCATAGTTGCAGGCAGATGAATAGTATAATTTAATCAACAGACAAAATAATTCCTTGTATGGCTTCTGGTTTTATTTTATTTTTTTAAAAGAACTCTGCTCTAATTCAGTCGGCAAAAATCACCTGATATTGACAAGTGTTATTCAGTATCTATGTCCACTCACTTCTCACTGAAGCAGAATTGGATACAGCACATTTATACCGATGTGTCCTTTAATAACAATGGCACAGCGTCTCTAGTCTTCATTTATGGCCTAAGATCCTAAGAATGCCTTTCATTTTATCCTCAGTTCCTGCCCTCGAGAGAGTCCAGCTGGTCTGAATTAGCCATTCGTCCTCCCTTGTCCGGGTGTTTGCATTTGAACTGGGCTGGCCGGCGGATATTCCTGCAACTTTAAACACAGGAAGTCCTTCATTCGGGGCCAGCTCGGGGCTTCCTGTCTCCAAAACATCATGGCATTGTTGTGGCTCCCAGGCCAGCCCTGCGCTTTAGCCACAAAACACCACGAGTGGAACCCACGCCAAGCCTTCCAGAAGGTGGACAGGCTGCAGCAGAAGCAGAGGGTCTGTCGGAGGGGCTCGCTCAGCGAGGCCCGCTCCCCTGCGCCATGCCGCGCGCCCCGAGGGCCAGGGTCGCCTTACCGCAGGCTGGCAGGTGGCTCCCGGCCGCGCTGGCCTCAGGTCCCACGCTCAGGAAGTTAGTTTGTCCCTCCGGCAGCTGAGTCTCGTGTGCTGTGGGCGCCGCCTCCCCCGGCGCCGCCAGTCCCCGGCCCGCAGCCGCCGCGCCGTGGGCTGCATGTCAAGCAGCCGCCTCTATTCTCCACTGTCGTCGCAGGCCCCGCGCCCCCGCTGTCCTCCCCGCCCGCAGCTGTTACGGTCCCGGCATGCAAACTTCTGGCTGGGAACAAAAGGCTCCGCTCGGGCCGGGCGGGGGACGAGCCCTCCTCCCGCGCGCCGCCCGCTCGCCGCTGGCTGGAAGTGCTCGGCTGGCGCGCGGCTCTCCTCCCCCTTCCCGACGCCGCCACGCCACGCCGCGCCGCGCCGCGCCGCCCGGGTAGCCCCCTCGGAAGCCCGGGAGCGCGCGGCGCGGGGAGCCAGGGGGAGGAGGGAGAAGGCGGAGCCTGCTGGGGGCAGAGAAAAGCAGCGACCCGAGAGGAGGGGGGTGGCTGGCGGAGGCGATTGGGAGCCGAGGCACCGAAGGAGGAGCTTCTGCGGGGTTCGGCTGGAGGAACCCCAAGCACGGTCCGATCGGCTCACGAAGCCCACGCCCACCCGGCCCCGGGGCCGGAGTGGAAAGTCCCGCCCCGCGAGAAGGCGAGAGGAGGAGAGCTGCACCAGCGCGAGTCTTGGCCGCGCCGCGCAAATCCCCTGACAAAGGAAAGCCCCGCCCTTTTCCCGCCCGCCGGGCCCTCTGCCGCCCCCGCCTCGTTCCCACCCGCCGGGCCCCGAGGCCGGCCCGGAGGCGCGCAAACCCAGAAGGGGCGCCCCCCGCCTCCCCGCAGCCAGCCGGTTCTGGCATGGGGCACTCGCGGCCCCAGACTCTGCGGGGGTCGCGCCGGCTGTGGGGAGGGGAGAACCTGTATCGATTTCGGCTCCAGTTTGGCCGCCTAAGACTGTCTTCAGTCCCTCCAATGTCACCTTTAAGCGCGGTCCTGCAGATGCGAAGAACGCCCCAGCCCTAAAACCGGCACTTTCCGGGTGTTCGCAGGAATTCAGCCACGATCAGAAACCAAGTTGTTGGATAAACTCTAGGCACGCTCTACCCCTCCCTTCCCTTTTCACGGACTTGAAGTATCGGTCCAGCCTCCCACCAGGATTTCTGCGCACACACATCTGAGTAGAGTCAATGAAACAGGAGGTGGGGGCGGTGGAGATGCCTGGGTTCCTTTATTGCTGCTTCCAGCCAAGTAAACCGAGCCTCCTCGGGGCCACACTGAAAAGCAGTGCACTTCTAAGTCATGGATCTGTTTTTCCGTCTCGAGACGAAAAATACTGGAGAAAAGGGGCCCACAATCCTATCCAAAGCTGTTTGCCTTTTCAAAAGTCCCTCTAGTCATCTGGTGAAGGTTAAACAAAGAAAGTACAAAGGACAACCCAAGAAACTGCCCACCAGAGGCATTGCTGAAAGGAAGCAATATTTTGCTCTTTTGTAATGGCCATTCTATGACTTTATGAAGGAAAACAGAAAGGCTGTAAAAATTCCTGAGCCCTGTTGGGCCATGTGGTCAATATGGATGATAAAACTTAAGGAAAAGTTATTTCTATGCTTTAGACAGGCCTAAGTCGGTGTAAGGAGATCTGACCGCAGAACTCTGAGCTGAGTTTTAGGCTTAGGAAACCAGAAAGGATCCTTGCAAAAATGAGGTGTGGGCTGAAACCTGTGATCAGAATTAAGCAACTAAAAGACCTTTCACTGGCAAAATGTTTTGCACTTGATTTCTCGCTTCAAAAAGAGACTGTTGATCAACTCTGCCCACTCAAATCCAAAAGACTTTTTTCCCATCTGTAAACTGAAAGGGAGGAGGGAGAGCAGACTAGGTTGCAGTCTTGACAGTCTAGTTCTAGTTTTAATATTATCCAGTTCTAGAACTTTTAAAGGAGCTGCCCCAGGATCCTGTGTCTTTTAGGTCCTATACTGCAAGGTGCTGAGATGAATGGAGGGGAAGAGAGAAAGGACTAGAAACCATGTTCTTTAAGGAACAAACAGTAGAACGAACCAAGGATGCTTGACCTGGAGAAGGTTCCAGGCAATGCGATCAATGTGAAGTATCTGTAGGGCTGGGACATGGGAGGAAGGAAGCTTGTTCTGGGTGTTTCCTTAAACTGGCACACTAAGATCCAACGGCAGATGGATCAACAAAGAGTTTTCTCATAGCTAATCAAAGAATAGAGTGTTCCCTGAAGCAGTGACTTTCCTGATCTTGCGAGGTATTTGAGCAGAAATTCAAGCAATTTGAATTTCAAGCAGGGATTTGGTATAACGTATTTACAAATCCTCTATCAAATTTGTTCAGGATGAATTTTAAGTCCCTTCTAACTGACAAACTGTGATCTTAGGTTTGACCACCTTACAGATCTGATACTAAACAATTCAGGGAATCTGGGTTTTAATTTTCCTTTAATTATTCAATACAACTGGAAAAACTCAGGGAAAGCAAGACGAATTTCAATAGCAAATCTCCCTGGCCAAATACACTCACTTAAGTGCTCAGATATCATAACAGACTGTTTAGTGTGCCAGGGTTCCTCTGGTTGGAAGAATCTGAGGAATTCTGGCTCTGGACTAAGGGTGGATGGTTATTCTTTTATAAAGAATGATCATGATGTGGAATCACAGACTTCATGGCTAGAAATGCTTTCCCTGTTTCCTTAAGTCAAGTTCTAATCAATTCAGTGTTTTCTTAATCCCTCCTCAAATGTATCTACCTTATTCTTGCCCCTCTCCTAATTATAAACAAATAAATGGAATATTTTAGCAACTATGAAGTTTAATTCAAACTATACATCAGCTTTAGTCACACTCTGTCTGATTTAAATGTTAGGAAAATATTACAGAGAAACTCTTCAAAAGTTCTAAACAGCCTATAGAAAGGATTACATAAAGTAGCCCAATTAAAGAAAAAACTCCAAGGCAAAGAGTGCTTCTCTCCTTTTTAATAACCAGTCTGTATTCAGGAAGAAATCAAGGGAGGAAGCACAATGTCTATTTCCTCCATGTCTTTTTTTTTAATCTATTCATGACTCTCTTCTTAGTTCTGGTATGTGGAACCCTGCCAACAGCCATTTCAGTGACTGAAATAAATACCCGATACAGCTTTCAGCGTCTTGTTACCCTGATAGCTCCAACAACAACAACAAAAAGTGTTTCGTTCATCTCACATCCTGGGTGTAAACTTTTCTACAGAGAAGTACAGGAAGCTCCAGAGAACCTCTTCAGATGCTTCCCCCACTCCTCCAACCACAAATATATATGCTGAAGCCAAATTTCAAATTAGTCTCCAGCTAGATGATTACAGAGTTCAAAGACTTCTCTACTCAATTTGAAATTCCTTAGGACAGAATTTGGTATCAGATTTTCCTTCAGTGAACTTAGAAGAACGAACAATCCAGGCCCTTCCTGCACTTTCCTGCTGACTTCCTAATTAAACACAGCCTGGTGGAGTCTCTCACACCCTAACACAGCTCCCTTTTCAAGTTTGGGATCAGGCACTTTGCCTTCAGCTGCTCCAGAGCTAAACCACCAGCCCTTTAGGACATCTGGAGATTCCAGATCCACACTTCCTTAGACTCTGCATTGCCTTTTCATCCAGGGGCAGAACTTTTCAGTGTTCTGGATAGGTGCTCTCTCTCAGAGGATTAACTGAGTAGAGGAGGAAACAGAGGACTGGTTGGATCTTGCACAATTTAAATCTACAAAATGCCTTTCATCTTAGATCTCTAGACTTTATAAGCATTATTTAGCGGAAATGGAAACTACACAATTTCAGTCTGTACCTGCTGAGCATCAAGTTACTTCCATTCTTTGGTGCTTTTTTCATTATAAAGTTGGGCTCAGAGTGCCTCAAAAGCAAAACAGAGTGTTGTAAAGCTTGTTTAAATGGCATACTAAGGATTTTGATGCTATTTGAGCTCCCATGTGCTCTCAAACCTGTAAGAAAACTTTCTACACACACTGTAGGAACTCTCATGATCCCTGCAAGCCCTTTCCTGCTTGCAGACTTTCCAAAAGTCTGTATTAATCCCTCTTTTAGACACGAATGATCGCCAAAATAAAAAAAAAATGGTGATGACAAAAACGTAGTGCTTAGCAAGTTAGAAAAGACTCGATAGAAGGATGAGAGGAAGGAAGGGGAAAGGAATTAGGGAAGATTTTGTAGAGAGAATCACATTTACTCCTTAGGATTTGGTTATACAGAGATGCTGAAGACAAACATTTCTAAGTAAAGGGACAGAGGCAGGAAAGTATGGGGCCCTAACGAAGTGTGGCTAGTTCAATGTGGCTTAGGTATAAGGTGCATAAAAGGGAAAAACGAGAGAGGTCAGGATGTAAGTCTATCAAGGCCAATTCACCAAGGCCCCTGAATGTCAAGCCGAGGAATTTATGTTTTATTCAGATAACCATTACATCAGGATTTGATTTCTATGAATTTGAGACTGGATGCTCATTCAATTGCCATTTAATATATATTATCTCAGTAAAAAAAAAATTCAAATCCTTAATTTACAAACAGAGCTCTGGGTGGTAAATGTACTTCTCCAAAGTAATGTAATTTTTAAATACCTAGGCTCCCAAGAGTTGAGCCTAGGTCTGCTGACACCACACTGGTGTCGATATGTAAAGAATAGATTGTAGATGGGGAAGACTGAAGGTTGAACAGGAGGGTAATACAGTGGTTTAGGCAAGAGGTAACAAAAGTCTCAACTAATAAAAATGGGGAAGGGGACTGTGAAAGAAATTGCAGAGGCAGAGTATTCAGACTTTGCAACTGACTAGATAGAAAACAGAGGCAAGGGGGAAAATTAATTAAAGCTAATGCTATCCATCGTATTGTCTTTAGGCATAGGAGTTGTATAAAACAAGAGCAGGAGGAAGAAAATATTTGAAGCAGATAACACCTTCAATTTAGAGTATAATTAGTGTGAAGTGCTCAAAGGCTGTCCATGTGGAGATGTTCAGAAGGGTCCACCATGCAAGACATTCATTCAAGTTTGGGACTGGAGATACAGAATTGGAATTCTTCCCTAAAGAACAGTGAGGGAGGTCAACTCCTAGGAGTTGAGTGTACAGAAAGAATAGAAGGGAAAAGGATAGATAACAGAATTCCAGGAACTACTTAGATGAGAAGGCAAACCAAAAAAGAAAACAAAAGAGCAGCCAGAGAAGAGACTGGGTAGAGTATAATATCAAGAAAATAAATTAAAAGGAGGGTTTTTAAGAAAGAAGATATGAAGTTAAATGCTGCAAAAAGGCTAAGAAGGACAATGAGTTAGACAAGGCCACTAGACTTGGCAACCATGAAGTCAGTGAATACTTCGAAGAGATCAGTTTCAGCAGAGTGACAGGAGTTATAGGGAGTTCAGGACAAGAGGTGGTGAGAAAGTATTGGCCCTCCCTCCTGAAGACTCTTCTTTTGGCTTTCATGACACTGTGCTATCCCAAAGCTACTTTTCAAACTAGTTCTTCTTTGTCTCCTTGGGCTCCTCTTCATGTCCCCTTAAGGCAAGTAATTTCACAATTCTCTTCTTTTCATTCATTCAACAATTATTTATTGGGATCTACTATGTGCCCCAAATTATAGCAGGCACTAAGGGATACGATGATGAGCAAGATAAGGTCAGGAGCCTATAATCTAGGAGAGACAGACATTCATTTTAATTCATTTGATAAATACTCCGAAAGAGAAGCAAACAATGCTATGACAGCATGGGTTAAGGGGCCTGAACTGATCTGGAGGTTCAAGGGAGGCTTTCCTGATAAAATGTCGATGTGGACTGTTTTCTCCTGGGACTGAGAGTGTGCTTTCTAGTTCCAGGGAGGCATGTCAAAATTGCTTGACTGTTTCCATGAAACTAGACCCCTGGGTTGAATCTCCAGAGAATCTTGCTGTAGGGGCCCCTTCTCCAATATCAGAAAAGGAGGCAGAATAAATAACACAGAGAGAAGAAACATCTGAAAACTGTTCCAATTCTTGTAATTGATCACAAGCAAACAAATAAAAAACAACTTAAAGTTTAAAGAATTAGACCAAAATCACAGCTCTTCTGTTGGGAGTAAATTGCAGGATGAATGAAAGATATTTTATGGTTGGCTTCAATGAATTCAGGTTGAAATTAACTTAAATTCAATTTCTTTGAATTCTTATTTTCTTCCCTTGACTCATATATATATAACCAAATATTGGAAATGAGTATTTGCTGAAACTGTAAAAGAGTAAAGACTTTCTGCAGAACTTCACAATCCAGTAGGTATGCTTGGCAGAGAGAAAAACTATCTATGTTTCTAAGCTGCTTGCCTCAGAAACTAAGATGATTTTTTTTCTCTCCTCACATTTCAATATTTTAATTAAAGATTGATTAGTTTTAAGAGTTCTCTCTCCAAAAGATGCTGACTTGGTAGTTGCCATTGTATGGCAATAGAGGAAGATAACATGGTCTTTGATAAGAGCTAATTAGGCCAAGGACACTTGAGATCATTAATGCTGATCTCTGAGTGGGTGGGGAAGTCACTGAGCTGAAGATGGCTTCTGGTTAATTCTGGTTAGTGATATGAAAATAACATTGATTTGTAGGACATATAAGCCAAGGCCAAAACGGTATCAGAAAAACTTGCTGGCTGTGGGAGTCTGATAGGAATGAATAAATTAATAAATTAATAAATAAACAAGTACTTATGTATGCATATATGAAATATATTTAAAGCTGTGTTAAGGAGTCATGACCTAAACCTGACTGCGTAACATTGTTACTCTAGGGCTAAAAACAAGCCCTAGGTTTGTTCTCATTAAAAACTGCCCAGGAAGGCTGTCTGCTCACTTGTTTCATTGCTGCCATCAAACTAGTTTTACTTTACTCTCTTAATTTCCATTTTCCTAAGAAGAAAAAGAACTAATATAATCTGGTGTTGGGCCTTAGATCAAGTCTTTTGGAGAATGATCATCCCTAGGCACAAAGGGGATAACTTTCCTTATTTAAAAGAATTTAAAAGATTTCACAGTATTTTCTTTCGAATGTCTAAACATTTTAAAAAATTAAGGATATTATCATTTTTTAGTATACATTTTTTTAAATTAGAGAAGTTGTAGATTTATAGAAAAAACGTAGAAAATACAGATACCCCATTATTAACACTTTGCATTAGTGTGGTACCTATGTAACAACCAATGAAAGAATATAATAATAATTGTACTATTAACTATAGTCCATAGTTTATATTAGGGTTCAATGTTTGTGTTATATGGCCCTATGGGATTTTATCATTTATTGGGCACCTAGTATATGCCTGGTGCTTTTATCTACATCACCTCATAATTCTCACAAAAACCTTAAATGTATGATTTAACCATTATTCTCATTTTTATAGTTGAAGTAACTAAGATTCAGAGAGTTTAAGTAATTTCCTCCAAGGTCATTTTAGCTAGTAAATGATAAGAGTCAGGATTCAAAGCTAGATATTTCTAACTCAAACTTATATTCAATTTTTTTTCCACTACACCAAGTTGAATTAAGTATGAAGATTCTTGTTACATGCCACATAACTGAGGAAATGACAAGGACTCTTAGGTGATGGGTTAACTACAAAGTATTTCAGAATCTGGCTTTCTTCAAGTGTACCTGAAGTAGCAAATTTCTTTCTTAGTTTTGCTTTGTTCGAGTTAGTACTGAAATGAGATTGGGTTGTTCTCTTAATATATGCTAACTAGTAGAGAAGGAAGGGAGCCCGGAGACAATAAGGAGAGGTGGAAAAACCAGGCTAGGATTAGAATTTCTTCAGGGAACACAAGGATATATCTCAAGTCATGCAGAGAAGACAGCGTTTTGAATCCTAGAGCTCACACAGTTTATGAGAAATAAAGAGCACTCATCTAATTAGTCAAATTCACTAATCTCCAAACATGTGTAGACCAATAGTAAAATACTTTGTGTGATACAAAAATGAATTCATTGATATGAGAGTTGGGACATATGCATATTATCAGAGTGCCCAAATCAGGCAATATACTATAAAGGCCAAATGAATTACAGATGTTAAGTGATTAAGGAGATCACAAGAAACAGTAAGCTGGGGAGGTCAAGGAAGGCTTTGTGGAGAGGTGACTTGAGCTACATGCCTTCTGGTATGGATAAAAATCAAATACATAGGAATGTATAAGGAGTGTTTGGGATAAGTGGATAGAGCAGGAGGTTTACACAGGAAATAAGACTGGAAAGACAGTGGGGTAAAAAATGTAGTATTTTGAATGTCATTTTATCAGGAAGGTAAAGGAAAGTTTTGTTTTTTTTTTCCCCCCAAAGGAAAATTTTTGAACAGGGGCATGATATAAACAATGAAGTGCTTTAGATAGATTAATCTAGCTGTAGAGGACTAGAGAAGGAAAAGACTGGAGCTATAGAAATAGACCAGGTCTAAGGGATGCCACCATTTCATTCATGGGATCAGATGGCTCTGACACTAATTTGGGGGTAGGATGAACACTCACAGAAAGAAGGGTGAAAACAAACAGAAGCTAAGGAAATTCATCTTGGAGGCCCAAATTTCAGAGGGCTACAACATAATTTGTCTGGTTTTCATTCCCCCCCCCCCCCCCC
>JAQZBX010030588.1:0-10623 GCA_029593785.1 Cabassous unicinctus | reverse complement strand
CTTGAGATACACAGCTGATTGATTCCCACAGCAGGAGCCTTGTGGCAGGGTGGGGTGGGGACTGGTCAAGCATGGAGAGAATTCTTTAGCCACTGACTCAAGTTAGTTTACCAAGATTTTGACTTTATCCAACAGACCTGTAAAAGTCATGCTTGAAAGCAACACTTTTAACTAACTTTTGAAAAAAGAGAAGAAAACCCTGAAGCTTCCCCAGGCAGTGGAACTATTTCGGTAGTTAACTCTTACTTGTCATAGAATCTGAAAAGGACAAAAAGCAATCCCTGTCTTTCAAGAAGTAGGCTGAATAATTCTTTGTTGTGAGGGGCTGAACTGTGCCTTGTAGGATGTTTAGCAGCATTCCTGACCTTTGTTCACTAGATGCCAGTAGCAGCCTCCCCAGTTGAGACAATCAAAAATGTCTCTGACATTGCCAAATGTCCCCCTGGTTGAGTACCATGAGCTTTGGTGCCAATAAGTTTTGGTGTAGCATGAACTTTGGGTGCCAAATAGATCTTTCCAATCCCAGCTCTAATATTTACTTACTATGTGGCTTGGATAAGTTACTTTAACTCTTCAAGTTTCAGTTTTCTTATCTGCAAACTGGGATTATAAATGTCTGATTTACAGGAGATTGTTAGGATTAGAGGTAATTTAGACTCAGGTTTCTCTTATGCTCTTACCATTACTCCCTCTGCACTTCTTTGTGTGCATGTTTATTTTCCAAACTGCATTGTTAACTGAAGCTGTCTGAGGACCCAGCACCCACAAGGACTGGCACAGAAGTAAAGATGAACTGAAAGGAATATAGAGCCCCTTCTTCCTAACTACCACAAAGGGATCCATGGACCATCACCAGGTGGCACTTATTCTCATCCCTGGGTGGTCTAAAGTTCTCAAAGTCATGTTAAAGAAGATCCACACTTCAAATTACAGTACTGGTGATGATGAATCTAGCTGTAAATGGTATATGCTGACACTGTATGTGAACAATTTCAGTAAACTCAAATCAAACTGCTCAGTCCTTTCCTTTGTTTGAGTATACATCAGTTTTTGCTTTAAAATCTTCCCTTGTTATCAAAATTTCCAGACAAATTTTTGTGAAATCCATCAACCCTTTCTTGACAACCTTCCATCGGATTTTACTACCTTCATTGAAGTGTGAGGCTCCTTTAAGATGGTGTGATGGCAGCAAGCTTGGGATTTTGCTTATGATACTGAAGTTTGTGATACTTTAGAACGGGACTGGAAAAAGTTTAACATGGAGCAAACTTAAAAGGTCTCAAAAGCTCCTTCATCTTCTCCCCACCCAGTTGCTACAGTGGGGGTGGAAAAGATTATTACAGAGCATTGGAATTCTTTGGCGGAGGGGGGAGGGAGTCACATAAAGGTTATAAATATCAGCAGCTGAGCTGTGAACTCTTCTGGCTGAGGGGAACAACTGACAAAGTGTAGTCTCCCGGTAAAGGCACAGAACAAGGAAGCTTCCTGAAGTATTTCCACAAAGGAAGTTCCTTCTCTCTTTAGAAATGCATCATCGACCAAACACCTGCATTAACAACTATACACAAACCAAGCTCCAAATGCCAGGGAAAGTAACTAGGAGATTCAAAATGAGACACAGATTAGCATCAGCAGATTTAAAGAATCCAGGACCTGGCCTTTAGGAAGGGTGATTTAGAGGGGTTTGTTGCTACTATACACAGCCATAATCAGATTATCAGACGGCTGTTCCCTATAAAAATGTTTAACATCAACCAGCACTTATCTCACCTGAAACCCAAGTTTCCCACATAGAGGGCAGTAGCTCTTAACTGAGGGTGATTTTGCCCCCCAGGGGACATTTGGCAATATCTGGAATCATTTTGGGCTGTTATAACTGGGGCAGTTACTGGGGACAGAAACTACTGGTATCTGGTGGGTAAAGGTCAGGGATGCTGTTAAACATCCTACAGTGCACAGGACAGCCCCTACAACAAAGAATTATCCAGCTAACAGTGCTGAAGTTGAGAAATCCTGTTCTAGGATATTCTCTTTACTTCCTTGGACCCTATTTCCTATTTGAGTAGCTTTGTTAATTAAGCAAGCAAGAAAAAAAAAAAAAAAAAAAAAAAAAGACAGGCCAAGGGTCAATCTAAGGCAGGGGTTCGAGGGCTGCTGTAAAGATAGAGATCCCTAAACATCCAGGTGACAGGTCAAACCAAGTTTGATTTCACTTCTCTCCAAGGGCAGGTTGATAATGTTGACCTTGTTTGCTCTATTCTCTAGTGAATCCTTCTCAGGCTGGTGTTCTAACTGGCAAAAATATAGATGGGCTGATACTGTCTTTACAATTATTTGGAAGGAAGACATAAGTATCTCTGTGCAAATTGACAGTCTTTCGGCACCAAGTTTTCCCAAGGGTGTTCACACTTTGCTCATAGGGGAAGACTAAGCTTGCTTTCCAATAAGGCAAAAAATCAAATGAAGGGGTTTATAGGACTTTCTTATTCTGGTTTCATAGAATAACTAGGTCTCCTAGACAGAAGCAGCAAGTCTATGCAGACACTAAGCTGGGTCTCTGCTCAACCTGAGTTAGAAGTGAGAGTAGTCCTAGAGAAGCACGTGACGTCCCACCAGCCCAGCCTCAATGATAAGGAAGCAAAACAGCTGACTTGGATGCTTCAAATATACCATTAGGTGGTATAAACCTTTATGAGAAACCCATGGACTCTAAAAAAGTTTCCATTTTTCCTACTCATTTCTTCTTGTCACTGAAAGGTAGAGTGCCAAGTCTGAAACCTGGCCTTAATATACAATAAATATAAATATATGAAATACAGAGTGAATGAAGGCAGATCCAGGTTTCTTGATACTTCTCACCAGTTTGATGCTAAAACCATAACATACTTTCTGACTGAGAGGTCAGCATGGTTCATGAGAAGTTGATGGGGGTGTGTGTGTGTGTGTGTGTGTGTGTGTGTATAAGGGATGGGTTGGTTTAAGATTCAGAATGATCTCAATTCTTGACTACTAAAACCTATATAGGGAATTTCAAAATGGGGAGAGCCTCTTATTATCATCAGACTTAACAGATTTCTTTTTCAAATTTCCTATCTTTTCCTATCTGTCCCAGGAAGGTCATCCTGGAAGAATTATTTGGCTCAGGTTGCTTGAAATAAAGGTCCCTCCTTTTAGGCACATACAATTCCTTTTCCCCTATAATCAGAGACTCTCTTGTTCAGGAAAACCCAATTTCCTGAAGAGATTAGCCAAAGTATTTTCCTTTCAGTTTTCTGAAAACATGCTGAATAATCTCATTTGTGATTTCTGGAATGGGTTCTTCTTTTCTACTTCCAATAAAGAGCTGAATCAAGTAGACATAACCCAGGAAACATTGAAGTGTTTGCCTGTTCCGAACGGAAAAGGACTCTCTTCCATTCCCATCTGATAGGTCCTTACTAGATGACAATAGTCTATCAATTATTCAGGAGCAATGGAGAAAAAAGCCTTTCCTAAGAATAATGACTTTTGGTTCTTCATGTTCATTTAAGGAGGAAATATTTTTTCCCTACAGACTGTCTCTCCATGGATTTATCAGCACTATTGCCCAATTCCAAGTAAGCCTGGGGGTCCTCCACAGACTAGACTCATCTGTCTACTACGACTATCCCTAATGGAATCAGTCAGGTAAAGCAGAGCCTGCACTTCTGTCTCACAGATTTATATCCTCGTCTCAAGCCGATTCTGTACTGTGAATGTGATCCCACTTAAAAAGTTAAACTAATGCTGTTTTTTTAATATTTATCTTCATCTCAGTTTTTATCCATATAAAAAACCAATTTATTTGAATCTGAAAGCAGAGTTATCCTTTATGCATCTGGTCTGCTGCTAGTGTGAGGGAAGATTAATCTATTGTTGAACTACCACATTAACCTAGGAACTAAACACTCAAATCATTAAAATGACTCAGCCACCAGAATAGATCCAAAATGACCTTTCCTTTACTCAGCCTCTAGGGGACCATGGAACTGATACACAGAGCTTTTCCCTCCTCATTGTTTTCACTTCCCATGAGCTCAGCATGAGCTAAACCAGAAGTGTGCTCCTCCCCTCCAGGCAATTATCAGTGTGTGATCATGGAAGTGTACACTCTTCTCTGACTTCCTTCTAAGATGGACCCATGGAACAGGGCTTCTGAGTTGCTTCTGAGTTGATCAGTAGGTATACTGATCATTTTATAGTAACTACCTATTGACTTAATGATGGGCCACAAGGGTCCTCTCTTCTCCCACTCTCCTTCCAGTCTTGAACTTGTCAATACCAGTCCACTAACAAACAGACTCTGCAGATGACCAGATGATCAATGTCCTATCCCAGCCTTCATATCCTTAGCAGTCATGTTAAAGGCTTGTTCTTAGAAATCAGTGAAACAAGTGTGCTTTAACAAACAACTAAGCAGCTACTAAGCTCTGAGCCGAGTTGACACATTAGCCTAACCATCACACTAGGAAGTATACTAGGATATGAATTAAATATAGTAATGTCCAGTAATTTCTAAAAATCTTCCAGCAACATCAAAATTCAGTAATGCCTTTAGAAGTCAAGGATTAAATGAAAGGGAAATGATCACTTGTCCTCAAATCCAAACATTATTTATACCTGCCTGTGGATCATTTCTTATATTCTATCTCATATTTAACACATACTTTTAACAGGCTTGGCTACTTTATTTTCTAGCACACTGAAGATTAGAAGGGAGGGGTAAACTGTTAAAGGGGGACCCAGTGACACTAGTAAAAAATGATGGCAATAAGAAATAAGAGCTGATACTACAGTAGGGGGATAAGAGACAGAAATTACCTCCTTCTCCTCACAGCCAATCCAAGCAATTCAACATGTAGAGACCCTAAACAAGAACTCCAATACAGAACTCAAACAGCACAATAATTTAGGAACATTTAATACAAAGATAAGCATATGTGAGGGTATCACCACATTAGAGAACAGTACAATCTTTTTTATATTATTAATCTGGACTCATTTTTTTTTTTTTTTTTACTGGGAGGTCCCGGGGATCGAACCCAGGTCCCTCCATATGGGAGATGGACACCCAACCATTTGAGCCACATCCGTCCCGCTAACCTGGACTCATTAAGAAAAACTTATGCACAATTTCGCGTTTAGAAAGTTAGGAAAATAAAATTTAAAAGACAAATAAAATTCCCATATAAACCAGAATCTGGTTAGATAAACTATTTTGGAACCTAAAGGGATAAGATTCAGGTTTTTAAGAAATTCATTTAGTTAGTTTATTCTCAATACCCTGGATCCATATAAAATTGGATAAATGAAGCATGCCTGTAGAAAAGGAGTTGACAACTGAAGAAGAAAGAAAAGCACACATACTGAAGCAGAGAAGGCCACACTGCTACTGGAATAGAGTTTTGAATTTTTTCTACCCACCCCTTCCTTATCTGGAAAACCCAAATACAATAACTTCTATTGCTCCAAAATGTACTATCTCTAAACATGGTAATGGGGCCTGCAGCCAACTTTCCACTTTAATGCTGAGTATTCCCCTAAGCTCCTAGAAGGACCCTTTTGAAACACCTACCTTTCTGCACTTAAATCTTATCTACAAAATTGTGGCCTTTCTAGGGACCACAAGGCTCTGACCTGGTGTCAACACCGCCTCTACACCCAGGTTTTTAACAGAAAGAATCCTGACAGGCAGGGGATCTGAGGGGACAAATTTACTCTGATGGCTGGAGTCTTGTCTATGCGAGTGGGAATAATTAATGCTAACAATGGAAATAAAGTGCTAGAAGTATCCTTTTCAAATCTATATTCCATGCACCAAAAAAGAAATGGCAGTAGAGTGGTCTCCAGCAGCAGAGTGAAGCATTTTTAGGTATTTTCAACAAAGGAAACTCTTGGGGCAAAAGGCTCACATAGTGACAGCCAAGACAGAACAGGCAGTCCTAAAAGTTCCAAGCCCCTGAGACCCAGTAAATGGAAACTTTTGAGTCAAGTCCCCTAATCTTCCTTTAGTTTAGACCTGGAAATTTTGACTCGGCAAAGAATGAAAATATCTTTGCAATTAAGGCAGTAGTTCTCAAACTCTCCTATCAGCAGAGAACTTGCACTCTTGAGGAGTTTGGGTTATATTCTTATGCTTTAAGTGGGAAATTTCTTTGAAGCACAATGTTTTATCTTAATAATTCATGGGAATTTTGCATTTTTCCATAATACATCAATGCTTGTTTTAATAATTTCTTCCTAAAATCTGGGTAAAATCAATACTTCAGGAAGATTAGCCCATGTTTGTCTTATGGATTCTTATACCTCAGTTTGAAAAACAGAGAACTAAAGAAACATTCATTGTGTTATATAATCAGTAAATTTGAAATCTCAAGAAAACATGAGAAGATTCTTAGAGTAAGAGATAAGGTTTGAACATTTCTTTCTATGTCTTAAATTGGTTATAAAAAATGAAATAAACCTTAGAAAAATGTTCAAAGCAGTTTGCTCAGAAGTCTAAGAAACCGTTATAGTCCAGGGGTTCTTAACCTTTTTTGTTCCATGGACCCCTTTGCCAGTCAGGTGAAAACCACAGACCCCTTACTAAGTCCACACTATATTGTGTGTTATTTAATAAATATACCACACCCAGCACCAACACATCCCCACAAGAATAATGCTTTTTTGAATTTAAATTCAGGCTCACGGACCCCTTGTTAAGAACCCCTGGTTTAGTCTCTAAACAGTGTGCCTTGATGGTGATGGAAGTGAGAATAATGAAACTTGGGACAGAAGTTAAGAGAAGTTAAGATGTATATCGACAGGTTTCCAAGTTACAGTACAAGAAAAGAAATATACATTTTAGACAGAAAAAGACTAAAAGTAAGTGTCAGACTTACTTTAAAATCTGCTAATTGTTGGTTGATGATATCTACTTCTGTCCCCACTACCCACTGGAGGGCCTCTCCCTCCTCTGCTGCTGTGGTCATGTCATTGAGTACTTTCAGTTTTCTATAGAAGTCCTCTACACGGCCCAATGTCAGCTCTAGCTGTTCCTGACGAGCTTTACCCCTCTCTGTCAGTTTGCCACACTGTTTGTTCAGGGCTTCTAGTTCTCTCTTGAGACCTAACAAGTCCAGAGTCCCTTCTTCTTCCAGCATTTGTTGGCACTCTGCTTCAGAGGACTCTATATCTAATTTGAGGACTTGGATTTTGTTAAGGAACAGCCGTACATCCTCAATTTGGGACTGGAGGCTGTCAGTGTCTCTCCCGATAGCTCCCATGCCGTCTAGCTCATCGTCCAGGTCTGCCAGTTGAGAAAACATCTCTCGGACTTGGCAGTGAAACAGGCCAATCCCCTCCAGCTTGTTTTCCATTGTTATACAACCACTATTCACTCTGTGCTTCACTTCTAGAAACTCTTGCTGAGTGACTTCAGCTTGATGTAGAAGCTGGGAAGCATCAGATCCATCTGGGGCATCTGCTACTAGCCCCTGAGTGAAGTTCCTCAGATAGTCTACCTGAGGCTCCAGGGCCTGCAATACTTCCTGTTGAGCTCTTAGCTTCTCCAGGTTCTTGTTGCTACAGGCTTGAGAGCCTAGAGCATCAAAGATCTCAAGTTGGTGTTTGGCTGCTTCAACCTTCTTTTCAATATTCTTAAAGCTTTCCTGGAACTCCTTGATCCTCTGAGTCATTTCTTCAAGCAACCCTGTTTTGGCTTGTAGCTCTTCTGTAATGGCATCCATATTCTGGTTGATCCCAGCCTTTTCATCCCGGATATCATCCTCATCCGTTTCAGAAGAATTGATCAGGATGTCAGCAGCACTGTTCAATATCTCCAGCAGGGAGCGGCGCTTCTCCACCTCACTCAACATAGCCTTTGATCTTAGGAGGCTGGACTCTAGCTGCACTGGATCCAGAGTGACCAGCAAATCAGACATCTTGGCCTTATAATCCTTTATCCATGGCACAAGGTCTTCCACATGCCACTGATATTTCTGAGCTTTCTGCATACAGTTCTTGAGCCTGGATTGTCTGTCTGCTGTTTTTTTACTAAGCTCTTCCCAGTGGCTTCTGAGATCAAACAACTGGTTTTGTAAAGTCTTTCTCTCTTCTCCAGGAGGCACAGAGAGAAGTAGAGATTCCCCTTCAGCCACAATCATCTCATAGGAACCACTGTGCTGGTTAAGGCTCTTCTGAAACTCTTCATTCTCCTGTAGCTGAAACTGTAGTTGCCCCAATTTTGCAGAAATTGGGCAGGTTTTTGCTTGCTGGCTTTGTTTGCCATCCAACCAGGTCCTTAGCTCATCAAACATTTGCTGGAACTGCTGGGTGCTCACAAGAGCTGCCTGCAGTCTGTTCATCTGATCAGCTGAAATGAGAAAATGAAATTTAAATCAGTCAAGCCTTAACATGGCATATAAATAAAATGTTTGCTGAGAGTATAAGGTCTAACATTAGGGGAAGGAAACTAACATTAATTGAGAGCCTACCAAAAAAAGAGGCACATAGTTAGGCTTCTTCACATACTATATCTTAGATTAATCCTCACATCAACCTTGTTTGGTGATCTGAGTAACAGAAGTAAACTTTTACTTCTAACCTAATAAAAAGTCAAAGTCATAAACATTTCCAGAAAAAGAGGCAATGAAATTAATGACAATGTTTGCTCTTGTACAAAGCCACAAAGAGAAGTCCAGAATATGTTCAATATTTGTATATATAGTATGTGTGTGTATATATGCACACATGAACATAATGAAAATAAGTAGGTATCAGTGAAAGTATGTGTGTAAATCGACCCATAAGTACATGTATGAGCATGAATCTCTAAATGCTGGCAATTCATATTAGAACTCTTAACTCTAGGATTGTGCTATATAAAGTTTCACATATTGCTAGTGCTCAATCAATGTGTAATAGCCACAGCAGTTCTCACTGTAGCTAGAAGAAGGGAAGAGATATGGTAGCAGCATTCTGAGTCCAAAAGCTACTTAAAAGTCACTCTAGATTCTTGGACTACTACTAACCCACTGCTTCTTTCTGCTTGCCACTAATAATGGCAGAAGTGTGTTCCTCATCCCAACTCACCTGCAAGGTCTTCTAAACCTTGGAGAGGCAGGGCAACTGTCTCCAAACGCTTCTTCAGCTCATCCTTGAGGTACTGCTCACCAATGAGCACTGAGAGTTCATCACACAGTGTCTGGGCCTCCTTAATCTCATGGTTCAGTTGCTCTAAGTCAGAGCGAATCTCACTGGTCTCCTCCAATTGCTGCTTCACAGCCCCAGGTTGGGTGCTGATGGCTGACTGGGAACTCAGCCGCTGTCCAATTGCCTTCACCTTCTCTGATAAGTCTTGTAGCATTTCCTGGTACTGGGTGCTTTTGACTACAGCTTGCTCAATTTGGCTGGAACGGGAATTGAGTTTGTCAGTCAACTCAACCCACTTCTGATTGATGCTCTGGAGTTCTTTCTGTACTTGGCTGGTGGATGGAGAGACATCTCCAGGGCCTATTAGGATGCCCTGAGCTGCCTTGTTTAGCTGGTCATGCTGTTGCCTGCGTGCTTCAAATTCCTTCAGCATAAACTGAAACAAATATGACACCAAGATGTTTAAATAGATAAGACAAATCTAAAAACAGTATTAAAACAAAAACTGATTTTGGATTGTGCCAAATATTGCCAACCCCTTTTGAAAATAAATCAGAAAACTCCAATGACCAGGCTATTAGGCTAGTATAGTATCACTTAACAACTGCTTACCAAAAACTTGTTTTGAAAGGATCATAGATTGTATCTATTTCATTTCTTTTCCTTATTTGTTCTACTCTGTTTCAACATCAGTTACCTAATGGCAGCCTAGGTTAGGAAACCAAAGATTGTTCTCTGAATTGGTACTCATCAGCTTTGCAATACAATACCTAAGCCTCTGAATTGGGAGTTTGGAACCCTGGGCTCCAGGGCTAGCTACTTTACTGGCTGGGCCTGTCATTTTAGCTTTCAATAGCTCCATTTTGCTTACTTTCTTTCTCAGAACTCCAAAAGCACCTTTTTGGCACCTTTAGAGAATGAGCTTCTTTAAAACAAGAAACATACTTTTTATTTCTTTTGTATCCCCTACAGCACTCATAAAAGAAGTTAGGATTACAGGCTCTGAAGTCAGACTGTCTAAGTCAAATCCTGGTTCTATCACTCACTAGCTGTATAACTTTAGGCAGTTTTTAAAAAGTTCTCCAAACTTCAGCTTCCTTATCTATAAAATAAGGATAGTAATAATATTTATCTTGGCTGTTGTAAGGATTAAATAATTTATGGCAGGTGCTTAGCCCTTACACTGTATAAAAATAAGACATGATCTCAAAGAATAACAGTTGGGCAAACAATAAACTAAACTAAAATAAAACAAAAGTAAAAGAAATTATGAAATAATGATCCGAACACGAAATGTGAAACCATGGGGTAGGGACTAATTCTGCTGGAGATAACAAAGGGTTGAAGAGGGAAATGACGTCACAGAAGTGACAGTAAAGAATGAGTGGGAATTCTCTAAGCAGAACAGAGAGTAAGGCTGGTGAAGGGCATTCTAGGGGGAGGGCCTAGTATTAGGAAAGATACCGAGTCACA
>JAQZBX010030587.1:0-26725 GCA_029593785.1 Cabassous unicinctus | reverse complement strand
TAAATAAATAATTTATCCAGGTTGTTTTTTTTTTTTAGGGTAAAGTATAATGGACCAGAAACTGCTATCTTGGTTCTATTAATTATTGGTGACTGAGGAAAACCTCCAAACCCATTCAGAGGTATAAGCATTCCCCAGTGGCATCTGTCTGAATTCTAGCTAGAATGTCTCGGTGGCAAAATAGGGCTTCTACAGGTCTGGTTGGGTATGGCCATTCCATATCCACTGATAAAGACAACTCTCTTACCAGCAGGGCTTCTAGACACTTCTGATTCAAGCCTTGTTAATTCTGATGATTTAGCTTTGTGTTCACTGATGGTGGGTGAATTCTCAATGGATGGTGGTCTGGCGGTTACAACTTCTGAGTGCAAGTGGGGCCCATTGATTGGAAAAGAATCAGAAGTCGTTGGCTGGTGTGTTTCAGTTTTTGATGCACTTGGGCTTGAGGCTGACTGATGAAAAGGCAAAGGTTTTCTGTATTGGGAAGGCGTGGGATCATTCCGAAGCTCATCTATGTCCCCTGCATCTTCTGATCCATTCTTAAACCTGTCAGCTTCCAAAACACCAAATTCCCCTACTTCCCGGCCATGGATTAGCCCAGGACTCTGGGGAAGCTCATCCTTCACTGCAGAGAATCTCACATGTTTGAATGGCTCTGGTGAGTTGGGGGGCGAGTCATCTCCTAAAGAATGCTCCTTCTCGGAAATTCTCTCATGGATGATTAGACTGGGTGACACAATTTTGCTTTTGGGTTCAAAGTTCTGATTGAAACGAACAGTTTCTGAGTCTGTACTACTGGAACTGGAGTTGCGCTTCAGAATCCCTCTCGGAGCCCCTCTTGCGTTCAGAGAGTCTGTCCTTTGTCTAGGAAAAGACTGGTTCTCATCTTGCTTTAAATCAGTTGATTTATAGATCATTTTCCTGGCTTTGGGGATTGGAGCCTTGATTTGGGACCCGTTCACAGGGCCTGGAAAAGTGTGATTTGGTTTCTCTAACTTTTGGCTTGAAATATCCAGGACAGATGATTTTTCCTTTGACTCTAACAATTCATCTGAAAATTAAAACACATTAAGATGATATATAAAAAAATAAAAATAAAAATAAAATAGAATAAAAAAAGAAAAAAGATATATCAAATGGAGAGTAACTTTATAGTTTAAAATACCTATCATAAACTTAACCTACATTTAGTAAAAGTATTAAGATATTAAAGACAATCATGTAGCATAAGTGCAGTCCGAATGTAAAAAGCTTTTAAAAATCCATGCATGGACTTCATTGCTCTGTACACTTAAGATTATTATGCTTTACGTACTTTGTGTTATTTTACATTCAAAGTTTAAAAAAAAGAAGAAAATTTCTCAAAGAAGACTTGAAAAACAGAAGTCACTTTAAAAATTCATATGTGGAAATCAGAAAAGGGAAATCAATTTTTAAAAAGAAAATCTCAATACTTAACAGTTTGTCCAAAAAAACACAAAACAAAACAAAACAAAAAACAACAACCAGGTAACATGTTCCAATGGTTTTTTTTCTAAAAATATTTTATATTATATAAAATGCCCAATGGAAAGGGAAAAATACAGTAATATTAAAACAGGCTAACTGAAAACCCAAACTCTACTGTTCAATTGTTAATTTTCTATCTCTTGAGCAATCTTTAATATGTGTGGAATCTTAAATATCTAGTATTTCCTATTAACGGGATGTAAGAACGGTAGCATTTACTAACATTGTAAGAGGCAGACTTAAATCAATTAAGGCACGAACCTGGTGAAATGTTTCTGGAGGACTGGGCTAATTATTACAGATTAGGGGATCAAAACATTGTAAGGAAGCCTTTTCTTCTTGAGGCAAAACCTTTCAATTGTAAACAAAGAACAGTGTCTGCACAGGATAGGCATTCAATAAATACTGTTAAATGAATGACAGAATGCCTGTGGTCAAAAAATTTCCAAATTCACTGATGGGAACATAAGGCATGGTGGTCACATAACAAGTGGCAACTCCAAGATTGGAATGCATGAACTTTCAGTTTCTAAAATTTCTGCTTCCTCTCTCTCAGGCAGGAAACCAATGGACATAGTCGAATAAGAAAACTATCAAGACTTTTCACTTTCTCTTGGAAGTTATTTTAGTGAAAGGAACTCTGAGAATTTCCCTTAGGCCACAGATAACAAAGATAAAAAATATCTAGTCCATAAAAATAATATTTACCCTCTTTTGAAGTCTGAAATAAACCAGCCCTTCCATTTTTTGACTGTTCATTTTTGGTTTGTAGAGATAAATGATCTTCTGGCAACTTGGAACCATTAAATGGGTTCTTCCTTTGCTGAAGAAAATATTGTTTATTAAATTCACTTTAAATGTCATAACAGCAACTCAGTGTTAGCAAATACTTATTATCTCCAATATTTGATAGTTTTAACAGCAACTCAGTGTTAGCAAATACTTATTATCTCCAATATTTGATAGTTTTATCCAGTAAAGTCTATTATCTGATATGTTTGGAAAATGGTTGTCCTGATTAATCTGGTCAGCACAGAATTACTATACATGCCATATAAGAAACTAAAATTGCATAAAATACACTCAACTCCAGAGTCCTACATGGTATATAAGAAATAGGCATTCAAATTTAAATCCCACAATTTATAAGTGGGAACTTGAACTTGGATATAACAAAAGACCTGGTCAAGGCCAGGAAAAACCTTGGACTCCAATCAGGTCAGATTCTCATCAGTGCGCTTTCTACCATACCAGGCTTTCATTGTAATAGAGTAAAGCGGTACTAAATAGAATTGAAATTAACATTTCTATAAGGACTTAGAAGACACTTATCAAGATAACTTGAAGTGTTTCATAGTCATTATTAGGATCATCAATTCTAATGACAGCAGGGTATCAGTAAATGGAGACTTGAGAATTTTTGTCAATGTAAGATTGAATATCAATGCTTACAGTCCACAGTTTCATAAGTTGGCAAATTGTCTCTCACAAGCAAACCTCTAACAGAGATTCAGGAAGCTATGAGTAGGAGAAAGAACTGACGAAACTAACACACCACATTCCATATGCTTAAAAGCAGCCTCAAGCAGCTTCAGACTTTTTATTCTCTGGCACAAGAAATCTGGGTCTTCAGCAAGGCAGTAACACAGTATTCATCAACTTTTTCTACCACAATTGTGACTTTTTACACTAAATAGTAAAAGTAATCTATATTTGGTACCAAAAAAAACAAACAAAAAAAAGGAATACAAATCCTCCTTATTTCATGGTACAAATGGCATTCCCAGCAAAAATTGAGTTTTTAAAAATCTGAGCTCAATTTACCTTAGCTTGTGACACAGGTGGCTTCCTTGTATTTTCCTGGGACATACCAATCACAGTAGAAGCTGGATTTGCCACACTGGAACTGCAAATAATTCAGAGAACAAAATCTCACCCTTTCAGCAAGGACCAATCATGCTTCTGAACATGAAAGCTATTAAAGCAGGATAGCAGAGGAAGTTTGCAAAATCAAACAGCCAGGAAAGGAGAGGGAGAGGGGCCCCAGAGAGGATGAAGCAGTGACGCAAAGGCAACGGCAGAACAGAAATGGAAGAAAGGCAGAACACAAGATGAAACCATCCACAGGGAAGCTTTAAAACTTATCACGGTGCCGGGCACACAGGAGGCTTGCAATTTAAATCTGTAGAAAGGAACTCAAGTCTCCAAGTCAGAAGCTGAGGTTAGATGCAGAGCAGAAAGTGAGCAACTGATCTCAAGGAGAGAATGTCCATGCTGAAATAAAGCCCTCCAAAGTCTGAGGGCCTGATTCCATAGGGCAGGGGCATAGTGGCAGTGCTTGCTCGAAGTCAGGCAGGGAATAACTAAAGGAAAAGTCTCAGGTGAGGCAAGTAACTTGGCAAAGGAACAGAAGAAACAGCAGATCTAAGAGATGCTGTGCAGGGAAAGCCGGTGGGCTTGGGCAACTTACTAGGACACTGAGGACTTTTAACCCAACCACGCAGGCTGGCCAGGTGATTTTTTATTCAAATACAAGAGGGAAAAGGACACACACTATCCAGAAGATGGCAAGAAGTTAGAAGCCTGGAGCCAGCTTAGAGGAGTGAATAGGATTCTCTAGACCTTTATTCCCTGTCCAAGGGACAAAGCAATCCCCGAGTGAAAGTAAGGAATCCCCAGAGACAGAGCAGGTGGGGGAAAAGTGACTTTCACAGGTTCCATCCTGAACAACCACTCCCTTGACTATCGAAAAAGAGCAGAAGAGGGTCAAAGCAGCCCTGGACAGGGTGGTAAACAATCTGGTCAGACTTCCTGTTCCAGCGGACTTGTCGCAGGCATTGGCTGAAACCGCTATTGGCTGAAACCACTGTGCCCTGTTAAAAACCACCAGTTCTCCTGTTGGCATCACAGGATCAAGAGCTTGGAAAATACCTTGGTGGGTGCTGGTTTTCCACCATGCAGCAGAGGGACCTATGGCCCTGGGAGGGCAGCAATTTGCCCCAAGGCCACAAGATTATTGTCACTAAAATAATGAGGTAGCTATTTCTGAAGCTTTGTTTCCTTTCCTTACCTCTGTACTTCAATTGCTATTTTCGTATTTAGTCCCAAGAAAAGGCTGACCTCTTGAGGAAGCCATTCTTCCTTTCATTACTCTCCTCATTGTTCCAGACAGGAAGTACAGCAGTTGTATATAAAATATTGCCTGATCACATGGAGGTGAAAAAGTGAAAAATGGGATGGGGTAAGGGCAAGGAATAAGGGCAGGAATTTGTAATGGAGTCACAATTAAGACTAATAGAAAAACACATTACAGGGAGTTCCCTATGCTTGCAATAGGTGGGCCACAAACTTGAATCAAGTTACCTAACAGCCAATGTGAAAAAAGAAAACTAGTCATTGATAGAACTCACCGTGTCCATAAAATAAAAACAGCCAATAGCTCAGGATCAGAAAGCAATTCCTCTAAAGTGTCATTTAAAAAAAAAAAAGATTTATTCCCTCCCCCCCATTGTTTGTGCTCGCTGTCTGCTCTCTGTGTCCATTCACTGTGTGCTCTCTGTGTCTGCTTGTCTTCTCTTTAGGAAGCACCAGGAACTGAACCTGGGACCTCCCATGTGGGACAGAGGTGCTCAATCGCTTGAGTCACCTCAGCTCCCTGGCTTTGTTGTGTCTGTCATTGTCTTTCCTCTTTGTGTCTCCTTGTTGCATCATCTTGTTGTGTTAGCGTGCTACGCCTGTCTGCTGTATTAGCTTGTCTTCTCCAGGAGGATCCAGGAACCAAACCCGGGACCTCCCATGTGGTAGGTGGGAGCTCAATTGCTTAAGCCATATCTGCTTCCCTCTCAAGTGTCATTTTAAGAAGCCAATGGTTGATATGAGGAAAAACTTCCTTATAACAGATGCTATGCTTAGTCTCTCAGAGTGCTTTGTATTATCTCTTTTGGTAAATAAAGCAGTCACATCATCAGAGAACCTGAGGCAAGTGCTGATTGATGGCTGGAGGTATCTCCATGGAACACCCACCTTCTGCCATCTCTTCCCTTCCCAGTCCTACCCACCAATTACAAAGGACAAGCAGAAACTGTATACCTCCTTCTGCTTCCTGGAAATCCAGTTCCCGCAGCTCCAAGCCCTCAGCCCCAACTGCCCATATTGCACATCGTGTTGTCCCTCTTTCCCAGAGATGAAACCAGTCCCTATGGAACCGTGTAATTCATGTCTACCATGTGACCTCATTCTATGTATTAATATCTTATTTCTCACAGTAGACTGGGAGATCCCTGAAGAGTATCGTGACCATCTTTACACCCCCAGCAGTGACTTACTGGTGAATGACTAAATAAACGAAGGTCAACCAAGCCAGTTCCAGGGAGGCAGCAGCTGACGAGTGACCATGTTTTGTTTTGTTTTTACCCCTGTTGCCTGCCAAGCTACAATGAGGCACATTATTAGATATTAAACAAAATTTCTTTGTTCCTGCTATTCAGAAAGAAAAAAGAGAGGGGGAGAGGAAGAAACAAGGCAGTCAGAACACATGGTCAGACACTAAAGTACCAGAAAGTCACTGTATTCATTAGGTTACCTTGTGGTTGGGGATTGGGAAAAAAAATAGGATGAAGGTGAGATACTTGGTTAGCTGTAGTTCACAAGTTTAATAGAAAAAAGCAAATTAGGAAAAACCAAAAGAATAGTCTTTAAAAAACAAACAGAAAAACAAACAAAACAATAGTTTTATGCCTCAAACCTTGACTCTGAAAATATAGTTACTTCCTAGATTAAAATTTGGCTCTGCTTCCTGGGGGAATACAATGCTTTGCTTGCCTGTCTTTTATTGCACAATAATCATTGCAGCAATTACCCTTATTCTCATTTGATCCTTGCAACATCCCTATGAGGTAAGTATCATTCTCTCCCTTTTACGCTGAGGAAACTGAGGCTTGGAGAGGTTCAATAACCTGTTCAATATCACAGTTAGTGATAGAGCTGGGAATTTGAACTCAGGTTCGTCTGACTCCAAAGACAATCATTTGTCTTTGAAGACTAGGCTTCTGGTTTCTCACATTTGTCTTTGAAGACTAGGCTTCTGGTTTCTCACATTTTTGACGTAGAGGTTTATGGCAAGAAGAACGGAGTCAAGGGATGGTGATTCTTCCTTCCCAGTGACACTCACATTTGTTTCTTCTTTTCCACCTGAAATGACACCTCCTTTATTTGTCAACCATGTTAGCCTCATATCTGGCCTCCTGACTCCCAAGTTCCATTCCCCTAAACGATTCAGCATTTCACCACTTATCTGGAATGGCCCAATCCATACCACTGACTGTGTCCCTCTTCTGCTCAGTACCTTTCCCTGGCTCCCTGAGACCTATGGAGTGAAGTCTGAACTCAGCAGGGCATCAGAGACACTCCACCATCTCTCCCAATTTATCTCTTCCCAACAAACTGGTCTATGCACTCACCGTCCCAGAAACTCATCTGACTCTTTGCTGCCTCTGTTCAACCTATCCCTCAACCCCTGCCTGCTCATGTTCTCCCTGTTCTCCCTGCTCAAATCCAAACTCAGTCCAAACCTCACTTCCTTTGTGAAGCTACTCCTGTATCAGCCCCCTAGGAGTAGGTCTCCCTTGTCTCAATCTTACAGCACATTTTATTGGTACTTTGGATTAGGTTTGCTGCCTGCCTGGCACTATTTGTTATCATGAGGTCAGATCTTCACCCGTGCATGAATTAGTTTTCTAAGGAAATATAGCCTCTTTATAGCCAGATATTGTATCTTTTATGTCTAAGATTCCTTCTCAGAGGGCAGTAGACTGTGTCCTACACATAAAAGATACTCCATGAATTCCACAGGATGGGATTTTTAAACTGTGAAGCAAGTCAAATTCCATACCCCTGTGACTCTTCCATTGGGTAACCTTCAAAAAGGACCTGCAATATTAGAATAGCATTCAGACAACAATTAGTTTACGTCATTAAGAGGAGAATTATTACAGTATTTGACTACGATATTGACCTTAGGGTCCCTTTCCTAAAAATGTCTACATTTTAATACAGGTCTTTGAAGACTTCTAAAAGAATGGGGAAGAGGTAGGGCTTTGCAGCAGCCTTAAAATCACCACAGACAGCTGTACACCCCATCTTCCTTCTACATTATCCAGCCATAAAGCACTCCCAAGCACATGCCATAACTTTAAAAAATTGAGCCATAACCAGTCATTCTCCATAGAAGAGTTAAAAGTAACAGCAGGCATCTTATGCCTTCTTCTGAGACACTTTTCAGCTTAAATATTAACAGTTTATAGAACCAGAACCAAATGCCCCAAGGGATTATTTTTCGTGCCTCTCCCTCCTTGTCCCCCCTCTTTTGTTACACTCATCTATCCCATTGGAATGTGGGTTCCTTGGGGGCAGATGCTGTCTCATCCCCCTGCCCAGCATTATGTTGGCACATGTTGGAACTCAATGAAGCTTGAATGAATGGACAAATGAAGAAATAGCTCAGGGATGGAGTGAGGGAAGGAAGTTAGAAAATATGCTATGCCAAGCCCTTTAAATCAGTATTTTTTTCAAGTAAACTATGACTTCTGGGCATACACGGTCCTCTGGTGCTGCTACAGATTTCTCCAACACAAATATACCCACCCAAGCACAATGTGACTATGATGTCACAGTGAAACTATTTCCACCACAACCGATTTGGGTAAATCTGAGATTTGTGTAGGATTAAGAAGAAGGATTCTTCTAAGAGCTCAACATAAATGACTCGGTGGAGCAGGCCTCCAAGAAATGAAATCTTCACATTACTGGATTTGCTCTCAATTCAAGAAACAGAGAGATCAAAAGACTTGTCCTGGAGACTGGCTCATCTTTACCCCACCTTTGGGAGCAAGCTATACCTTACACTGATCTTATTATTGGGATGAGGGAAAATAGCTAATCTTTTTGGGAGAGGGAGATGGGTATATATTCAAACAAAAGTCTTCCAGGACAAAAACAGCATTAGTGGAAAACAACGCTATTTTGCAGTTAAAGATGTGGTTTTAACTGATTGACTCCCAGTCCACAGAGGATAAGAGAGTGGTATAAGAAGTATCACCGAGTACAGGCAATGAAGCTTAAAGACTTATAAAACAGTGCTTTAATTCTACCAAATACAAAGTGAGTTGAGATAGATGCATAGTTTTGCTTGCAAGGAAACTCATAGTTTTCTCTCCACTTTTAGGAAAGTGCCCAGAGGAAAACCTGCCAATGTCATGGAAATAAATACCACTGTGAAGGCTTCAATCTGTTCTCCCTGAACTCATTTTGGAGACATTAAGCAGGGATGTTTTGGAGTAATGGACATTACAAACCTCTGCAGCAGGCCTACCCCTATGCCTTCTAGTTCTCCCATCTTAAACGCTGTTCTCAGTTATCCAAGTTTGAGAGTGCCCCTAATATAGACTCTATTTCTACCCAAGAATTTGCTTCCTTTGGTTGAAGGCTCTGTTCCCTCAAAGGACATACAGACAGGAAATTCTTTAATCTTTCAGTAACCATCAAGAACTCCAAGTCAGCCTAACAAAAAGTCTCCACAGTATGGGATCTAGGCACCTGGCAAACAGCCAATGTTTGCCTGATTCAACGTCTTCATCTGTGCTCTACACCAGATGAAAAGGATTATTTGGGCAGTATGTTCAGGGATGACACAAACAGGTTTAGGCTCATGTTTCAAGCAACCATTCAGAAAAAGAAAGATGCCAAAAAATTCCATCCATGTAGGCTTAAGTGATTAAAAAGCCTGGTATTCTTTAGGGTGGAATGCATATTAGAAATGTTCAAAGGAAAACTGAGGTGGCCACCAGGCAACTGGGGGAAAAGGGAATGTGGCAAAGAGTGGGAAGAACCAGAGGGGGAATGGATTGGGAAGCCTGGAATGCACTTGAGAAACTGTCTTCTCTTCAGAGGTCTAGGCTGACCTATTGGCCACAGAGTCAAGACAATATATGCTACTAGAGGAACCAGTCTTCACAGAGATAATGGTAAAGAAAGAATGAAGAGAGAGAAATGAAAAGGTCAGTCATTTCCAGTTTCATTCAGTCTGAGGAAGCACCAACAGGGAGCCATCTAAGGCCCCAGTTAAGAGTGGCTACTAGGCTCTCAGTGTTGGCCAAAGTACCAAACCTCTATGACAGACCACATCACCTCAGATAACAAAGGAAGGGCCACTCATCTCTGAACAAGTCTAACTTTATAGTCAGCACATGTTATACATCATTTTAGGGCAGGGTCCTGACCCAGATGGGAAGTGATTCTCACATCCATCTTTTATACTCCCCACCATGGCTCTGCCAATGTACTGTGGATTATCATGTAACTGTTTCACAATTATTTCTTGGGGGCATGATGTGCTATTAAAGGTTGGTTCAAGGATCTGTGCCAGTCCATGAACTGCTTGTTACTGGTCCACATGAGATAAGTACAGAAGTTGAGAATATGCATTTGGAAATATTCACAACAATCTGCTGGGCCTTTCCAGCACACGATGAGTGGGGTTATATTTTGCATGCCTTTGTTGTTTTCTCTATTTCATTTTTCTATGAATTCATTTTCATTATATTTTACCAAAGGTATCCATCTGTGCCGGACTGGTCTGTCACCACAGTTTGCAAAGCACTGGTCTAGCCACCACTGCCCAACTGAAAATCAGTAACCAGGCTGACAACTCTGAGTAGTCAGAGTTTCCCCTTCGCTGCTCTAGACAGAACCTTGTTCTCTGCTCCTCCACTCATCAAATCTCTGTTTCTTTGTGTAAACAAAGGCGAGTTTAGAAAGAACACGTTTAGTTGTCAATGCTTGAGATTACATGCTGGGTACCTAAAAGCATTTTAATTCTTCATGGGCAGGACCCTAAAGAATTGTGCCTACAACAGAAAGAAGGACCTTTTCACAGAGCTTATTAGAAAAACTCCTTTAGAAACTGCAATATCCAATCATGGCTGGCTCACACTCCCCAGCCCCTGACTCTTGGCTAAGAAAATATTGACAGATATTGAGTCATTCTATTGAAGTACACTTAGTCTAAAAGCACAGGCCCCAAAATACACTGAACACACCCAGTTCACAAAGGTTAAAGTATAGGTGAGAACTACTGTAGGAACTTGAGATGGAGAAAAGTAGTAGTTTCTGACATGGAAAGGAGAAAGTAAACACCAGCCCCTTCTATGGTTCTGGATGATTACCATTGTCACCACATACTGGAGTGTGGACCTGTAATGAACAAAGCATACTGGAGACATCTAACATCTTTATTCTTGCCTTCTCAACCATGCTTCATCCATGTGATAAGAACTCAATTATAATGCCACCTGGAAATTGTCTGTTTTCTTTCTTCTTGAGAAGTTCTAAGTGGTCCTCACACGTTATTTCATTCACTCTCACATCATCCTGGGGAGGCAACTCTGCTCTGATAGGTAGATGAGACCCGAAAGACTTGTCTGAGATCACACAGACAAACTTCCATTTATTGAGCACCTGTTATGTGTTATATGCTAAGTTAAGAACTTTATATTCACTAGCTAGTTCAATGCTCAACAATAACAATAATTATTCCCATTTTACAGGTGAGGAGACAAAGGCCCAAGAAGTTAAATCACTACTAGTTCAAGGTCACAGTACCAATTGGTGGCTGTGTTCTAGAGGTTAATGTGCTTTAACCTCTAGTCAACATGGTCACCACAGATATAACAACAGAGCATTACAAATAGTCCCAGTGGGGAACCCACACAGCCTACCAGCCATGGGAAACAAAGCGACCCCTGCTCCAACAGGGAAATGGATAAATAATGGGTACATTAACAGAGTCAGTATTCTATTACCCATGTGACATGACTTTACTCATATTTGGCTCTGAAATGCCTATTGTTACCCAGATCATATATCCTCCTCCCTCACCTGAAAACTCTGTTGGAAACATCCCTATCTCTCAGTTGCCTCAGACTGGGACCCTATCTCAGTGGCTATCCTAACAGCAAATTCATTGATTTCACCCCAGTTAGAGACTGACTTGTCTTCACTGAGGATCTAAAGGAAAAAAAAGGAAACTCCTCTTCCCACTAAAGATAAAACAATTATACCTCTAAGAAATGGGCAATGAGGGGAAGATCCCTAAATACCTAAAAGCAAATCACCATGCCTCAAAAGGTTTGTGGTGACATAGCCCACTATTGGCTACTTCTTAGAAAGGATGTACAAATATATATTTTGATTGGCCAGATGAAAACATGTACGGAAAACACCAAAAAATTAAGGCTGAAATATTGAGGACAATCTGCATCTTTAGGAAGCATTTATTGAGAACTTACCAAGTGCCAGTTATTCTACATATATAAGCACTACTTCTCACCATAGACTTTCCAGGTAGATATTATCATCCCTAGTCTATAGTTAAGAAAATAGACTCAGAGTGGCTAAATGGCTTGTCTGTGGTCAAAAGGCTAATAAATGACAGAGTCAGGATTTGATCATGTTTGTCTCCCAAGCTTGAGTTACTTCCATTGCACCAGGCTGTTGTAATTTGATCATCATTCATCTCTTCCCAAAAATGACTTGCTCCCTATATTTGTTTTAGAGTACACTTTCATTCAACTTGAAGGGGAATCCATTAGTACAAATAAAAAAGAGCTCTTGCTGGTGCTAGATGAAATCACCATTTAACATTCTGATTTTAATTAAGATTAGATTTGTTAGAAACCCTGGAGGCTGAGAAAGGATACTGTTCAAGTTTTGTCCCAATCAGGGCACAAAATTCTCTTGTACTCCACCTGCTTCCTCATGCCCATGAGAACAGCCTGGCATTTGTACTCATATCCTACCATTTTGCCTATTCAGGACACCAAGGCATGAATCCCACACACAGCAGTCCTCTCCACAAGCTCTGTTTTGTGCATGTGTATGTGTGATAACATATACATATGTAGAATTTTCCATTTTCACCGTTTTTTAAGTGTACACTTGAGTGGTATTAATTACATTCACAAGGTGGTTGTTACATCACCATCAATACCATTCATTACTTAGATTTTTCATGACCCCAAATGGGAACTCTGAACCTATTAAGCAATGACTGGCTGGCCTCTGTCTTACACAAGCTCTGTCTTACCTTGGGCTTGTTGGCACTGCATCTTCTTCTGGCTCTTCTACTACACCAGCTAGCTCTGCGGGAAGCAAAGCATCTTTGTTGACATTATTCACCCAGCTTTCCTTTGCCCTGTTTGCTCTGTCCTTACTTTGCTCTGCTGAAACAGAAAATAATAAACACAGGAAGGTTCTCTCTCACCTCTGTGACCTAAAACTCCCTTTTTGGTTCTCAACACGGAAGGCTCAAACTTGAACCTCAGGCTCTCCCTGAATGTCAAGGCAATCCCTAATAAACCTGAGTGCTGGGGGCCAGGATTACATCCGTGAGAAAAGTCGGTACGTTCCTGTGATGTTAGCTGCCTCCAAGCAGAGTCTCCTGAGAGCGTGGCTGTACCTTTAAATGGGCAGGTAATTCTAATTCTGATCTGAACTGGGGTCAGGACCAAATGTGCACGGCCAGGGGCTGCACAGCACCGGGATTCCTCATCATAACCGAGGCACATCATTATCAAGCATTACTAACATCTACAACGCTGTTCCCAACTCTATGCTGGGCTCTGGGGGCACAAACGCTTCCAGTTTGCAATGCTCCTATTCACTACCTCCTCCTCATCCCCCCAGTCTTGACATATACAAATCGTACATACTGCTCAATGTCCAGCTCAGAGGCCAGCATCCCCATAAAACCTCTGTGCTCCTCTTCTGCCTCTGAACATCTAGAACTCTTCACTTCTTGAATCATTAACATCAACTGAGTGATGACAAAGTACCAGGTACTGGGCTGAGTTCCTTGCATGCATTATCCTATGAGGTAGGAGCTATTTTTGCAGATATGGAAATTGTGGATCAAACAGCTCAAGAAACTTGCCCAAGGCCACATCCCAGTAAGTGCTGGAAATACTTTCATCAGTGCAAAGAAGATGAAGCAATACTATGGCTCCCAATTTCCAACTACATTCCAGGGTGGTATATACCCCATAGATCTCTTTACACATAAGTCTTAGTTTCTTCAACTGCAAAATGGAGTCAATAATACTAATCATCTACACCTTTCTGAAGGTCTGGGTGGTTTTGAAAAGTAAGAGGGTTGCAAGCAATGCATGGCACGGACTAAGTAGTCATCCATTATCTGCAAGGGAGTGTGGCTGAGTCAGAAAGACTTTACTTGAAATCCCAGCACTGCCATTTGCCAACTACGTGGCCTTGGGCACATTATTTAACGTCTCTGAGCTTTATATTCTCCATAATAGAGAACACATGCCTAGCATATGTTAGCTGCTCCAAGATAGTGTCCTTATTGACTGCAGGCTAGAAGACAGGGGCCGTTGTCAAGGTAAGGGTTTATACTGACTAGTCCAGAGTGAGAGAAATAAATATTTAAGGCCAACAGAATTCTAAACAAGCCCTCAGAGTGCTATCTTTACAGTCATTTAAATGATATACTTGGTTGATTAAAGAAGTACTAGATGTCCAGGTCATTGAACAGAGGAGGCTGAACTCATTCTAAGCCCTTCACACTACTCAGAAGAAAAAGTTCTGTATCTCCAGAGTTAAAAGCCAAAGAAAGAAGAGGTGGTAGGTCCCTTATAAACCCCAATGACCTATACTACGACATCTAACCATGGCCCCTCTAAAGAACTTCTTATGTCCCTCTACGCCACACTGAGTCAAGTGGCCCTGCCCTCATCCATCTAAATCCAGGGCAAGAGGATTTTGAGCTAGGAGGACACACATTATGCAAAGTGTACCTCTTAATGATTTCCCTCTGCAGGTTTCAGTAATGATTCTGACCCCTTCTTTTGACTTCTGACTTCTCCTTTCCAAACAAATGCTGGCTCTAAGTGTACTCGTAAAATCAACTCACCTGCTTCCTGGGGCCTCCTCCTCCTCATGGATGCTCTGATGATATCTGCACCGTGGATTTTGTCTCTGTGCCTTTTTGCTTTGGCTTCATAAAACCATTGGCCACTCATATTCTTCAGCTGCTGGTCATCCTTAATTTTTTCAGGCAAATGTCTGTAAAAGGCAAAGAGCTTTACTTCACCAAGAACTCACAGTAAATAAGTGAGCCTGCTCTAAAGAAATTTGTAAACATAAAACCAAAACGAAGCTCTCAGTAGTTTAGAAGATCCCACAAACCTCCCAGATGACTAATAAATGTATAATCCCCTTTGACTGAAAAGCCTGGGAAGTCAAGGTCAACATTATGTCAAAATTCAAAGATTTGATCCACAGTCTCCAGAGGATGCCTGATATCGCTCAAGAGAAGATTCACTTTTTTGGCTGCCGTCTTCTGTGTCCACTGTGCAAATGCAAATACCCCAGGGAGGAATGAGATACTCAACTTCCCTAAGCCTTGGTTTCCTTATCTGTAAAAAGGGGTTAATCATAGGAACCCACCTCATGGGGTTGCTATGAGGATTAAATTAGGTAACGCCTGTAAACAGCCTTCTGCATATGCCTGGCACCCAATAAACACTGGATGAATAACCGGTGGACTGGTTATCAGCTCATCAGTCCTTTCCATTTTGGTGAAATAAGTTTATCAGAGACATTCCTGGAAGCCATTGAAGTGGGGAGAGGGGAGGGGACATGATACCCCTGGTGCTTAAGAAAAGGCAGGTTTGAATCAAGGGAAGAGCAAATTTGAAGGCGGTGGATGAGCGGGAAGAGGTTGCGGAGGCAAGTTCCATTTATGCAGATACTGCTTTTAAGGTTTCCACAATCATTCATGCTCAGTGAAAAGCTAAAAACCTGAACAAACCAAACACTACCCTCCTAAAACCTCCCTAATTTGCACTGGCTGGAAAAAATTGTGCTCTAATTGACAAGTCTTTTAATCTCTGCATCTTTATATCCTTCCCAATAAAATGGGAATACCAAAATCTATCTTTTGGTATAGCACACAGAGAGATGTGCTTAGAATAAAGTGGAACAAAAGCCTCAAAGAGACTTTGAACTCCTGGAAAATAATATGTTACATAAATCCTAGAAGGTTTTATGATTGTCATTAAATCTAATATCCATGCCTCCTCAAGTAGCAAATCTAAGTGTTTCAGCCTGATAATGTGAATGATCCGAGGTGGTAGCAGCGCCTTTGTGTGTGGGTTACACAAAGGCTTACCTGGGAGTGGGGGAAACCGGAGGGGATAGCTGCCCTGGGTCTAGCAAAGATGTCTCATCCCTCCCAGGCACACCTGGAGAGTGTCCTTCCGGCCAGAGCCCAACTCTCTGCTGGGACATCCTCCCCTTTCCCAATTATCCAGGAAGAAGTGATGCTATCCCAAACCTCCATCACAATCCTTGGCCATGCACTATTGTCACTATAGCCCATCACCAAATCCTGACTGGGAAAGCATCATCATTTCATATTAAACATTTCTAATGGTTTCCCATCATGCAAGGCTTTCAGCAGAGCAAATGCCTCCCACTGCTGGGCTGAAGTTTTAGTTCAATTCCATGAGAGAAGTCTTTCTAGCTCTCCCAGGTTAGAACATGAGGCCCTGGGGTCAGGGCTTGTACTCAATACATCTTTGGGTCTCTAATGTCTGGAAATAGAGGACATTCATTCAGTGCTCGCAGAGGGAAAAAATATCACACAAGGCCCTGACAACCTGGCTTCAGGCTACCTTTTCAGATTCATGTTCCAACACTTACCCTGATGACCAGATTTCTTATTGTTCTCCAAACTGCTTTTTTTTTTCCCCTAAGATTTACTTATTTCTACACATACACCCACCCCCCATGTTGTTTGCACTTGCTGTCCTGCTCTCTGTGTCTGCTCATCTTCTTTTTAGGACGCACCAGAAACTGAACCCAGGACCTCCCATGTGGGAGGGAGGCACCCAATTGCTTGAGCCACCTCCGCTCCCTGCTTGCTGTGTTTCTCATTGTGTTTCTTCATTGTGTTTCTTTGTTGTGTCATCTCATTGTGTCAGCTCACCCCGCTGGCCAGTCGTGTCAGCTTGCTGTCTTGCTCGTCGTCTTTAGGAGACACCAGGAACCGAACCCTGGACCTCCCATGCGGTAGGTGGGTGCCCAGCTGCTTGAGCCACATCTGCTTCCCCCAAACTACTCTTTTTAAATGGCTCCACACTTCTGTAGATGTTAGAGGCAGGAAGGTGTGGCAGAAAGACTACGGGCTTTGGAGTCTCCCAAAATTAGGTTCAAATCCAAGTTCTGACCCTTCTTAGATGTGTAACCTTGGGCAAGATACCGAACTCCTCTAAGCTTCAATCCTCATTGGTAAAGATAGGGTTAAGACCTCCTCTGCACAATTCCTGGGATGATTAAATAAGGTGTTTATGTGAAAGTATCTAATAGAGCCTGCATTTTGATAAGAAGTCAATGAATGTGAAGTCTCCGGAGATGTCTTTCCCTCCCTTCTCTGTCCAGCACATTGTTCCTCATCCCTCAGGATCTAGCTCAATCATCACTCACTGGCAAAGCCATCCCTGACACCTGAGGCCATAGTCCAGCTTGCCCTTCTCCATGCTTCCACAACACCTCTTCCAGGGCACTCACCACACTGGGTTCTAATGATCTAGCTGCATACCTGTTTGGCCCATTAATCTGCAAACTCTGCAAACTCCCTGAAGGCGAGGACTGCATCTTAATCACCTCTGTAATGCCAGCACCTAGCAAAGAGCCTGGCATGGAAGGGATACCCAGGAAATGTTTGTTGAGTGAATAAATCAAGGAACAAATAAATGCTCAGCAGCCACCCTAGTCTGAGTCATGCAAGAGATAAAAAAAAACAAAAACACAAACAGATCCAGTCCCTGCTGGGGTTAGGTGAACCATACCCCATCACAACGGCAGTACCATTCTCCTGATGAAACAGGACATGTTCCTCTCTCAGCAGAACTGGAGAAAAACATGATGAGATATGACATCAGTCATCATCTTGTTGGGAAAAAAATAAACCAAACCACAGATCCTCAAAGTTCAACAACTCCCAAGTCCTCTTCATGAGGTTATTCTTTTTTTTTTTTTTTTTTTCTGGGGTCCCTGTGTAACCCTTGAGCTGCTTCTGCCCAAATGACTGTCTGTAAGCTCCTGATTGTGCAAGGCTTTCGATGCACAAGGAGCACACACTGTTTGAGTGAGAATCACTGAAACACAAGGCCCCTGAACAGTCTGGAAGCCAGTAGAGTAAGGAATTGAGATTGAGTATCTGGCTTGTTTGTTTTGAAGTGGCAAAAGAAGGGGAAATTCTTTCCAATGTAATAAGGGCCACTTATGAATTTCCTAACATGATAATTGCTGCTATGTTTAATAAATCAATTTCTTTTCCTTTTTCTATCTTAGCCGTTTGGGATATTTAATAGTTTGTAAAGATGCAGATCTTTTAAAAGAAAAATCCCACCATCTATGTGGTCCCTTTAAAATCTTCTCTATCAGGCCACACTGATCTCTCATTTTTTCCTGGACTGTAATTGCACCAACCAAATTAGCACTTGATTCTCTAATTATTGTACTATCTAGTTGAAGTGGGAGAAGGGAACATTTCTTGGGACTCACACTTTCTATCCCTTCCTGCCCTCTCCACACATGCACATTGTGCTTAGTAGAGAGCTGAGCATAGAGCAGATGCTCAATAAACACCTATGGGGCGGGGCAGATGTGGCTCAAATGGTTGGGCATCCATCTCCTATATGGAGGGACCCGGGTTTGATCCCCGGGACCTCCTGGTAAAATAAAAGAAAAAAATACAGAAGGCGCGCTGTCAGGCCCTGCAAGCGGGTGAGTCCCCAGGCCCCGTGCACAGGTGTGCCAGGCCCCACCAAGCCCCGCCAAGTCACGCAGCAAGATGATGATGTAACAGGAGAGTGACACAAGGGAGAGCCAAGACAAGATGCGTCGAAAAACCAGGAAATGAGGTGGTGCAGGCAGTAGAATGCCTCTCTCCCACATTGGAGGTTCCCAGGATCGAATCCCGGTGAAGACAGGAGGAGAAGGATGAGAAAAGAGGGCAGGAAGCACACTGAGAATTGCCCAGCGAATGGACACAAAACAGCAAAAATGGGGCGGGGGAGGTTTTAAAATGGATAAAAAAGTAAAATAAATAAATGAATCTTAAAAAAACAAAAACAAAAACAAACAAAAAAAAACCACTCATGGGCTGGGTGGGAAGAAATGAAGGCTGAAGAGCATTCAGTCCAGTGAGGACACGGTCCTGCTAGGCCTCCAGGCAGAGCAATGCCATTTTTTCCACTAATACTTAAAAAGCATCTGCTTTGTACTGGCCCACATGTTTTGTACCTAATGTGCATCTCCTCATTTAATCCTTACAATCTCACCAATGACATACAAAGAATTTAGTCAATTGCAAAAGATGGCCCTCTTGCCTCCTATATATGTTAAAGGCCATATTTAAATCCTGCCTGGTTATTTGTTCATTTATTATTTTCTTAATTCCCTATTAAATACCAGGCATATGGTAGGAATTATGCATAAAAAATTCAATCTTCAGCCATAGCTGCCAATGTCAAATCCTGTAATGGAAGACAGCATTTGAGTACTTATAGGGGAAAGCCAAAAAAGCAATGATGCCCTCCAGACTGGTTTCAACACCTTCCCCTGAGCTATCCCCTTTTCGCCTTATGCTTTACATATGCATATCCTGGCTTCCAGCTATTCAAGATAATGGGTTCTTTAGGCAAGGCCAAGAACATAGGCAGGATCTGGTTGGTATTAGTCAACTGTGGACAAGAAGAAGCATCATGCTGGCTAGAGAGGTTGATTCCCCAGCTTTATTTATTTATTGATTGATTGATTCCCCAGTATATTCTGGGGAAAATGGTTAGAGTGCGTGATTTGAACTTACTCTTAGATGTTTGTTTTGAATGTGAGGGCTGAAAGGGACCTTAGAAAGTTACAAATAGCCTTCCTTTATAGATAAAACAATTGAGACCCAGAGAAGTTAAGATGCTTGCCCGAGGTCACACAGCTGGGACTAGGAGTCCCAACTCCTGGCCAACACTCTTTTCACTGCCTAATCCTGCCTGAGAGAGCCAAACATGATTTTGGTTTTTCAGATGGCTATCAAACTTCATTCTTTCTACCAAGGGACTCAACTGTTGATGGAGGATCTGAAAATCAACATACGTGAAAATGAAATAAACTGCAAATGTTTCTTACAGTGGAAAAGCAGAGACAACGTGCATCTCTTGTATCACGGACACATCACGGAGGCCCACAATCTGCCGAGAGGCAGCAGAGCAGGTGGAAAGCGCGCAGGCTCTGGACTTTGATAAATGAAGTTTCCGACCATGCAAGGCACTTAACCTCTTCCACTCTGAGTCTTCATGTGCTGAGTTAGGAGAATGAGATGGGAGAACAGCTGCTCCAGGGACAACACAGTCACTTCACAGATGTCAGTTCCTTTGTGCTTTCCTTTAACAGAAACCACCACCACACGTCCTGAAAAGCAGTTCTTCAATGCCAACGGACTTCACTTAGAAGGCACTAGGTCTTAAGGAGGCAGCTGAGAATCATAAGATGTGGTCGCGGTTGAGATGGTATCTACTGCAAGAACACCCATGGCTGTAGATGTGGTCGTGCGTGCATGGGATGGGGAGGTGGGGGATCCTGTGCAAACACGCATGTGCAGCAATTTCCTGCTGGCAGTGTGACACAGAGCACAGGAAACACCACCTCCAGCAGTGTGTCATTTTCAAACCATAAAAATCTAAAATTATATATGTGGCTGTATGGTGGTATTTCTTTTTTTAAAAAAAAGAGAGAGGGAGAGGGTGGGGAGAGAGAAAAGGGACTGATCCTGATGCCTGCTTCACTGCTGGTCTGTGAACTCTCTCCACCCAGGAGTTAAGGAAGCAAGCTGGGTAGAGACATGGGAATAACTGGGCATCACACTCTTGGCTACAGGTCGAGTGGCAGCACGTAAGAGAGCTGTGGTGGAACGATGATCTGGACTCTTACCTGCTCAACTCTACCCAGAGACACCATGGTGGAGAGCCACTTGGGTTCAAGCCGTTATTCTATTATTAATAGGTTGAGCGACTTGGGAACTGGACATCTCCTCTATATGAGACTCATTTTTCTTATCCTTGAAACTGGGATGGAAGGTAACAGAACAAATCATCTTCAGAGCGTCTTGGATAAGGTTGAAGGAGAACAATTCAAAGTGCTAAGTACATGAGGAATGGCAAAGAGATTTCAGCTGGAATGCCAAATCTCTTGGATCAGTTGTAAAACCCTACTAAAAAGGATCTTGAGGCAGTGTCTGGCTCAGTGGGAAACAGTGCTATAATCCATTAGGGATGTCCTTGGCTATGGGAGGGTTATACTCCAAAGTCCATAAATAATTGGTATTTGAAAGAACAATCTTTAGTTTGAGTGGCAGGTTTGACTTTCTAATGATGTTTTGCTGAGACAAATAGTATAATTATATAATTTGCATTTATAAAGAAATTATATAGAGAAGGATGGGAGTAGGCATGATAAAATTCTATTAGGAAAGCAAAACTGAGATCTAAATTTGCAATTAATAACCATTTAAATGGATAAAGACCAATAGAGGACAAATTCCTTGAGGGCTGGAACCCTGTTTCAACCATTCAAGAATCCCCTTTACATCATATCACTTCAGAGCAGTATCCTGTGCTTAATAGGTGTCCAATTAAGTTTCCCTGCGTTAAATAATTGAGAGTTTTAGGAGTAATTCCCTTCTTAGGAATCAGGCTACTAACCAGAGACTCCTGTCCTTTTTCAAAGGCATAGATAGAGTGGTAAATAAGGGAATTAAAATGTACCCATCCAGGGAGTGAGTATAGCTCAGTCTTTTGAGCACCTGCTTCCCATGTACAAGGTCCTGCGTTCAATCCCTGGTACCTCCTAAAAAATACACACACACACACACACACACACACAATATAGGAAAGCAGATGTGGTTCAAGCAGCTGGGTGCCTGCCTACCACATAGGAGGTCCCGGGTTCAGTTCCTGGTGCCTCCTAAAGAAGACAAGCAAGACAGTGAGCTGATGCAACACGACGACACAGCGAGATTATGCAATGAGGAGACACCGAGGAAACACAATGAAAGACACAACGAGCAGGGAGCAGAGGTGGCTCAAATGGTTTGGTACCTCCCTCCCACATGGGAGGTTCCGGGTTTGGTTTCCAGTGCCTCCTAAGAAAGAAGATGAACAGAGAGCAGACAGCGAGCACAAACAACAAGGGGGTAGAAATAAATAAAATTAATCTTTTTAAAATATATGTAAATATGTATACCCATCCCCTATTACTTAAGGAAAATTAAGAATTATTTTACTTAATCCTAACTTTAATCTCTTGAGTTTGGTATTATGATCATTCATATTCTCTGAGGTGAGACTCAGAGAGGCTAAGTAACTTGCCAAATGAACCACAGTTAACGAGCGGTAGAGATGGGCTTCGACTTCGTGTCCGTTTGACTCCAAGGGCTATACAGAGGGGTTCTTTGCCTGTGTCACAATCAAACTCTCACTGTTCCTTTTTTGAAAGAACAGCAACAAGCAGTATACGGCAGTGTGCAAAGCACTGGACCAGGAGCTTTTATCCTGGCTTTGACACTGCCTAGCTATGTGACCCTAGGGCAAGGGACTTTCCTCTCTGGGTCTTACCTTCTTCATCTGTAAAATGACTGGTATGGCCCGAAATATTTCCTTTCCAGAGCTGCCAGTCTATGGCTATGTTGAGAGGTAGCAAAGGGTAACTGGTTCCGTTGATCAATGTTTTGGGTCAATAAATGATATAGTGGCAAGCAAAAGCCCATAACGCAGCATTCTCAGAGACCAGAGACCCAGCTCTCGTTCCACCAGCCCAGGAGTAGAGCAGTCACAGACCCCTCCCCTCTGTCCTGAAGCAAACAGGGGGTCAGAGTAAAGCCTCTCTTGGGTGGAGTAGGCCACAGGCTGGGCCTATTTTGGTGTCCACAGACTCTGGGCCTCACACACTCTGTCACTCCTTCCCAGCCACAGGTCCTAGACTGGCCCAGGCCCAAGTCAATAGGAGGTGTTTGGTGCCCATGTAGCAAGTACCCCAGAGAGAGGCAGTAAGAGACAGGGCTTGACTCCCACCAAAATTTCACTACCCCAAGCCAACCAAGGGCAGCCCCAAAGGCAGCTGCTGCGGCACCCTCAGAAATAGCAGATGAAAGAGTCTGCAAGACCACAGCTACCAAGGGACTCAGCATTTCTGCTGCAGCTGTAGCCCGACTGGTGCCAGGGGCCACACACTCATAGGCCTTACAAGGTGCAGCTCTAGGTAAAACTTCGCATTTGTGAGGATTTTATCAACTACACCAACTAGGTCAAGTGCTCCAGAAATGCTTCCACCCGACTTACACAGAATCACAGAACTACTTGGAAGATCTGACACCTGTCCAAGGAAATATAGAGGTGGGGTTGAGGAGAACCACTTTTCTTAACCTGGTTAGACAGAGGAGGTAGAATTGCAAACCATCCCTAACACCTTGAAAACGGGAGGAATCAAAGGTACTAGCAGCTCTTTCTTCCTAAGAAAAGATACCCAAGCTCATTGTCTTGATGTAGAAAGAGGGACTCTGGGTGCAATCACAGCTCCACTGCTTTCTTTCTAAGACTCTCCACAGCTTCTCCTGAGAGAAGTAAACAATTTCCACTTCCCGCTATTCTTTAAAAGTCAATATTTTACTTGTGCTGCCCCTCCCCCCTTATTTCTAAAATAGGTATAACAGTCCCTGCTTTGCTGATTTTCAGGGTTACTATGAGGAAGATAAGAGGATAACATTCATGAAAGGGTTTCATAAACTGTGACTGGGTAAAGGCTCAAAGCAGCCAAGGGCCCCGAAGTAAATCCTTCACCCCTCCTGGGGAAACTGCTCAAGGCATACACCACTTGCGGATAATGGGGAGCAGTGCCCAATCCAGGTGCATGGAGCACTGACGGTGACATGTGGGAAAGAAAAGGACAGGTGAGGACCCTGTTTTCATTATCCCCACCATCTACAGCTGCCATCTGTCACGTCACTGCTCAGTGTCCCACCTCTGAAGTAAGGAGCCAGGATTCTTACTGACACCTACAGGTTGTGTGATCTTGGGCATTTCACCAGATCAATCTCAAAGGTCAATTTCCTCTCACATGAAATGAGGTTAATATCCTTCCTCCCCCACAATCAAATAGGAGTGTTCCGTGCTCAGAAGAAACCCTTTGCAACTTGTTAAGCACTGTCTGTGTACGAGCTATGGGTAGTGGTCATAGTCAGATGCTCTAGTGCTGGAAGTGAAGGCAGCATGTTCTTGTATAAAATATCCATGTTCAGTTAGGAACAAAATATGGAAACTGATGCAAATAAATCCAGTATACATGATCCTTGTGTTCCAGAAATAACAACATGATCCTTGTGTCTCTTTTATGAAAAACTCCTGGGATGGGGATCATAAAAATACTACTACTAACCTAGATTCAGGAAGCCTTTCACTGCCTTCAAAGGCCACGATTACACAGGTGGTGAATGACAGGCCTGGGCTCAAGCCCAGCTCTTCACTGTCCTGGTCTTGTGCTTTTTCTACCAGAGGTGAGCATAAGTGGTGGGAGGGGCGACGTGGAACATTTGGGATCTCCTCGACATGGACAATGTGTCTGGGAGGCCGTTCTTCTTGTTGGCCTCAAATTGAAGGAAAACTTGGCTCAGTTCCAAGAGTATTTTGAATTTTGCTTTTGAAACCAATTCAAGCCTTTCTGAAAATATGCATATTCAAATGTAAGCTGCTGTACACTTTCTTTTTAAAAATTTAGAATGTTAAACATTGTTAATTTGGTTCCTGAGTCATTAAAAAAAAGTGGATGTATATCTACATGGATTTACATATATGGATGTGTTTGTGTATATTTCATTTTTAACTCAGTGTTTAAGAAATCAAAGGAGTTGAGTTAGGTTTTTAGTCAGTATCCTATTTCTGGCAGGAGCCCTATGGGATAAATTAAGAGACACCAGGGAGGAAAAAGTTCTGTCCAGGAAGTAGACCTAAAATTGGAACCCATAAATTCAAGGCTCCAAGTCAGAACTATCACTTATGGTCAAAAAAAAAAAAAAAAAGTCCCATCTTCTCACAGACCACCTCCTCCTTCCCTCATGCACAAGGACTTATCTGGTCCCTTACCTGACCCTCTCTTCTTCAGCCCTCTTGAGGTCAGCATCCCGCTGCAGAACCGTCATGATGGCCTCTTGCTCCTCCTCTGTCAGGAAGCTCAAGTCGATCATTTTGAAAAGTGTATGCAAAGATAATAGTAACAAAGCTGGCTTAAAAGTCTCAAGACTAAACAACTGACACTGCAGCCGGGATGATTAAAAGATGTAAAAGTGAAATGAATCTTGCGTAATTCTGCAGCGGAAGTCTTATTTCAGCTCAGTGATAATTTGGAGTGGTGGATAGCAAAATCCTAAGGCCTCTTTTTCCACCAGGAAGTAGTGGTCCACAGGATGCTGAGAAGAGGCCTGCAGAAGGATGCAGCATTCCTCGCCACACAGGTCACTGATCCCGAAGCAGCATTCCTGCTCACGCTCCGTCTCTGGGTCAGTCTTAGTTTATTTTCCCGCTGCACTCGCTGTCAGCTTGACGAGAGGCAGGAACACTGGAGGTATCACCTATGTGGGGAATCATGAGACAGCCAGCATCAGACAGTGAGAGGCAGTTCCTAGAGGCATTGCTCATTATTACAAGATTTAAAACATGCCTGGGGAGAAAATAAAGATGTGAGAGCAGGAAAACCAGTTCTGCTGGCTTCCTGAGCAAATGGCAAATAGATCACGAAACACGCTTCAACCCACTTCCAGACCGCCAAGATGGAGCGCACGCAAAAATGCCTGTCAATGTTTAACGATCTACCTGAGAAAAGAGATCGTGGCAAAAAGGAACTGGTTCTCTCTCTCTCTCTGCAAACTCCTGGGACACTAGGCTAAAATAGATGACTTGAGAAATGAGGAAACAAGCTAAAGGTCAGTAAGACCAGGGGAGACGTGATTCCAGTTGTCAAGTGATTATGGGTTAGAAACCAGAAGTAAAAAATCACAAATGCTTGCTTCTTCACAAGCAGCAACATTGCAGTCGAATATAGCTGTGCACTGTAATGAGAGGAGGTCCCAGTAGAAGGAGCTTGCACAGCAGTGGGATTTGTTATCCTTCACTCAGACCCGCCGTTAACCTTTACTGGGCCTGGAGCAACTTACCAAGCTTGTGTCCCTTCATTGCTGAGAAGAAAGAACATGTACTGATGTGTTTGTATAATCTAGGGGAAAGGAAAAGAGTCAGGGAGAGGCAGAATTTCGTAACACCCTATCATCCAAAGTGAGCATATTTGAGCAGGACCAGGGGTTAGAGTCCTGTTTCCTTGGAGGCATCTTAAGTCCAAGTGCAACAGGAAAGAAGGTGAGACCTGAACAAGGCCACAGCCAGAATAGAAGTCAGGGGTGATCTTCTCCATGGCGGGGCCCTGTTAGCAGCAAGTGCGGTGCTGCACATGTAGATGCTGAAAAACACGTGTTTAGTAAATTTTAAAGCAGCCCCACTTAAAAAGAAACTAGAGTGTATACACGGGTGAGCACATTTTATGAATTAATTACTTGCTTTTTGGCAAAACAGAACTACAGGGAAGTACTCCCTCCAACACTTGCTAGCTGTAAACCATTATTAGGCAAGTTACCTACCACTTTGAGGCTCCATTTTCCCATTTGTACTTGACATTAGGACTTCCATGACAGGTTGTAAGGATTTAAAGAAGTAATGAATATAAAACAGCACAGACCTTGTATTTTGTGCAAAAAAAAAAAAAAAATAGCTACTAAAAATACATGCCTTTAGCTTCCAAATCCACCTACCTCTAGTCATTCTAGCCTCCCTTTTGTATTCACACTATTCCATCAAGCTGAATAAAACTGCACTTGGATATATATTTTCCTTTTCTCTTTTACCTCTCTTTCTGAGTTAGACTTCATGGGCATTCTGATGACTTTTGTTTTATTGCCCCTTATCTCTTTGTGTATTACCCACAGGCAGTACTCAAATAAATATGCCAAGACATTTCTTCATTCTTTTTTTTTTTTTTTTTTTTAATT
>JAQZBX010030586.1:0-26732 GCA_029593785.1 Cabassous unicinctus | reverse complement strand
TTCCTGGGGCCTCCTTGTGAGAGCAGGCCGGCCCGCGCGGCACGGTGGGCTGATGCAGCAGTGTCCCGGCCTGCGGGACAATCAACGGGAACCTAGAGAGGGGGAGCGGGAATGGGATGGAACAAGAGACGCGAGAGATGACAGCAAGACAGGATTCTGATCAAGCTGCCAAAGTTTATTGAAGAGGCAGGGTATATATACCGAGGGGGAAAAGGGTGAGGATTGGTGGCTGTTAAGGACGGGTGGCGGTTTGGGATTGGTGGTTGCTGTTGCTAGGGTTAGTAAGGACGGGTGGCGGTTTGGGATTGGTGGTTGTTGTTGCTGGGGTAGGTGGCAGAAAAGCTTTAGGCGCGAACTCTCTTAACCTCCTTGAAGAAGGCTAACAATAGCTTAAGCTGTTCTTGTATCAGCCCTGGCGGCCATGTTACATATCACTGGTGCTGCTGACAAGGTGCATAATATGTGTGCTACCGTGAAGGTCCCCAACAGGCTGATGCAGCAGGACCTCACAGCAAGGGGGAGATAAGCAGACACGGAAGAAACACACAGCGAATGGACACAGTAAAACACAAGCAGCAAGGGGGGGATAAATAAATAAATAAATAAATAAATAAATCTTTAAAAAAAAAAAAAAAGTGAAAGGTTGGAAAGAGATATTCTATGCAAATAGTAACCAAAAAAGAGCTGGAGTACTGATACGAATATTGAACAAAATAGATTTTAAATGTAAAACTGTTAGAAGGGATGAAGAATGTAATTATATATTAATAAAAGGGGCAATTCAATAAGAAGAAATAACTGTTATAAATATTTATGCCTCTAACCTGGGTGCCCCAAGATACATGAGGCACACACTGACAAAGCTGAAGGGAGAAATATATGTTTCTACAATAATAGTTGGAGACTTCAATACACCACTCTCAGTACTGGATAGAACATCTGGACAAAGGATGAATAAAGAAACAAAGAGCTTGAATAATGTGATAAATGAACTAGACTTAACAGACATCTATAGAGCATTGTACCCCCAAACAGCAGGATATACATTCTTTTCAAGTGCTCGTGAATTGTTCTCCAAGAAAGACCATATGTTGGGTCACAAGACAAGTCTTAATAAATTTAAAAAGACTGAAATTATACAAAACACTTTGTGTGATCATAATGGAATAAAGCTGGAAATCAATAATGTATGGAAAAAGGGAAAATTCATAAATATATGGAGATTAAACAACACACTCTTAAACAATCAGTGGGTCAAAGAAGAACTTGCAAGACAATTCAGCAAATATCTTGAGAAAAATGAAAATGAGAACACAACATATCAACACCTATTGGACACTGCAAAGGCAGTCCTGAGAGGGAAATTTATAGCCCTCAATGCTTACATTAAAAAAGAAGAAAGAGCTAAAATTGATGATCTAACTGCACACCTGGAAGAACTAGAAAAAGAATAGCAAACCAATCCCAAACCACACTGAAGGAAAGAAATAGTAAAAATGAGAGCAGAAATAAATGAAATAGAGAACAAGAAAACAATAGAGAGAATCAACAAAAACAAAATTTGGTTCATTGAGAAGATCAACATTATCAACTAACACTTAGCTAGAATGACAAAGGAAAAAAGAGAAATGAGCACAAATAAAATCAGAAATGAGAGAGGGGGACATTACCACTGACCCCATAGAAACAAGAGACATCATAAGAGGATACTATGAATAACAGTATGCCAAAAAACGAGAAAATGTAGATGAGATGGAAAAATTCCTAGAAACACATGAACCACCTACACTAACTTTAGAAGAAATAGACGACCTCTACAAACAAATCACAAGTGAAGAGACTGAAACAGTCATCAAAAACCTCCCAAAGATGAAAAGCCCAGGACCAGATGCCTTCATAGGTGAATTCTACCAATCATTCAAGAGATGATCTAATACCGACCTTGCTCAAGCTCTTCCAAAAAATTGAACAGGAAAGAATGCTACCAAACTCATTTTATGAAACCAACATCACCCTAATACCAAAACCAGATAAAGGTACTACGAAAAAAGAACATTATAGACCAATATCTCTAATGAATATAGATGCAAAAATCCTCAAAAAAATACTTGCAAACTGAATCTAAAAGCATATTAAAAGAATTATACACCATGATCAAGTGGGTTTTATCCCAGGTATGCAAGGTTGGTTCAACACAAGAAAATCAATTAGTGTAATAAACCACAGTGTTAAATTGAAGAAGAAAAATCACTTGATCCTCTCGATTGATGCAGAAAAGGCATTTGACAAAATACAGAGCACCCTTTCTTGATAAAAAACACTCTTAAAGATAAGAATAGAAGGAAGCTTTCTCAATATGCTAAAGTGCATATATGAAAAACCTACAGCTAGCATTGTACTCAATAATGAAAGACTGAAAGCTTTCCCACTGAGATCAGGAACAAGACAATGATGCCCACTGTCACCAATATTACTCAATATCGTGCTAGAAATTCTAGCTAGAGCAATTAAGCTAGACAAAGAAATAAAAGGCAATGAAATAGGAAAAGAAGAAGTAAAACTTTCACTATTCACTGATGCGATGATCCTATATCTAGAAAATCCTGAAAAACCCACAACAAAGCTACTAGAATTAATAGACGAGTTCAGCAAAGTGGCGGGATACAAGGTTAATGCACAAAAATCAATAGCGTTTCTATATACTACATGTGCAATCTGAGGAGGAAATCAGAAAAAAATTTTCATTTATAATAGTGACTAAAACATATATTTAGGAATAAATTTAACCAAGGATATAAAAGATCTGTATTCAGAAAACTACAAAACATTGCTAAAAGAAACTGAAGAAGATTTAAATAAATGTTCATAGATGGGAAGACTAAGTATCATTAAGATGTCAATTCTATCCAAACTGATTTTCAGATTCAACACAATCCCAATAAACATCCCAACAGCCTTTTTTGCAGAAATCGAAAAGCCAATAATCAAACTTATTTGGAAGTAAGGGACCCCGAATAGCCAAAAATGTCTTAAAAAAGAAGAAGGAAGTTGGAGGACTCTCACTTCCTGATTTTAAAGCATATTACTTAACTACAGTGGTAAAAACAGCATGGTACTGGCATAAGGACAGACAGAATGATCAATGGAACTGAATAGAGGACTCAGAAATTGACCCTCGCATCTACAGTCAAGTGATTTTTGACAAGGTTATTAAGCCCACCCAGCTGGGCCAGATCAGTCTATTCAACCAATGGTGCTGGGAGAACTGGAGAGCCATACAGAAAAGAAAGAAGAACCCTATCTCACACCTTATACAAAAATTAACACAAAATGGATTAAGGACTTAAATAGAAAAACAACAACCATAAAACTCCTAGGGGAAAATGTGGGAAAACATCTTCAAGATCTTGTGGTAGGTGATAGTTTCTTAAACCTTACGCCCAAAGCACAAGCAACAAAAGATAAAACAGATAAATGGGATTTCCTCAAAATTCAACACTTTTGCACCTCAAAGGACTTTGTCAAAAGGGTGAAAAGGCATTCGACTCAATAGGAGAAAATATTTGGCAATCACATTTCTGATAAGGGTATATCATGATATATAAGGAGATCATACAACTTCACAATAAAAAGACAAAGTATCCTATTAAAAAATGGGCAAAAGACTTAAAAAGACAACTGTCTAAAGAAGAAATACAAATGGTGAAGAAACACATGAAAAAATGTTCAACATCACTAACGATTAGGGAAATGCAAATCAAAACTACAATGAGATATCATTTCACACCTATTAGACTGGATGCTATTAAAAAGTCAGAAAACTGTAAATGTTGGAGAGGATATGGAGAGATAGGAACACTTATTCACCATTTGTGGGAATGAAGAATGGTACAACCACTGTGGAGGACTGTGTGTAAGTTCCTAAGGAAGTTGAATACAGACTTGCCATGGGACCTGGCAATAGCATCACTAGGTATATACTCAGAAGTACTGAGAGCAGTGACATGAATAGATATCTGCACCCTGATGTTCATAGCAGTGTTATTAACGATAGCCAAAAGTTGGAAACAACCCAGGTGGCCATCAACTGATGAATGGATAAACAAATTGTGGAGTATATGCACGATGGAATATTATTCAGCGGTAAGTAGAAATGAAGTTGTAAAGCATATGTTAACATGGATGAACCTGGAGGACATTATGTTGAGTGAAGCAAGCCAGACACAAAAGGACAAATATTGTATGACTATCTTATTATGAACTAAATATATTTTGTGAAATATGAATATGGGTAGAATTGCATATATAAGACTGTTTTTCTTTGAAGCTGAACAAATGTAAGTTAATAGTACAAAATGTTAATATCAGACAAAAAAAAGCCCCAAACATTATACTAAGTGAAGATTAGACAAAGAGTACTACATATTGTATGATTCCATTTATATGAAATTTGAATATAAATTAATTTATAAAGACGAAATGAGATTAGTGATTATGTAGGTCTGAGGAAGGAATGCTAAGCGGTGTGGAGTCTTTCTTTTTGGACTAATGAAATTGTTCTAAAATTTTTGAGATGATCAATTTATAACATTGTGATTATACTAAAAGCCATTGATTATACACTTTGGATAGAATAATCAGAAGCAGCAACTATGTACAGTGGGGGAAGCACAGAGGGTTTGAGAAGTGAGGAATTTTCTTGTTTGTCTTTTTTAAAATTATTTTTGAAATAATGAAAATGCTCTAATAATGATTGAAGTGATGATACCAAATACCACTGATTGTACACTTTGTATGAACTGTATGCTTTATTAACATGTATCTGTTTAAAAAGTTATTCAGGTAGAATTTACTGCTAATGGCAATTTCTGCCCATGGTTCTTATTGGCCACGCGTAGTCCATGTACTTAGAGCACATGACTTTTTTAGCATGATACAGTGAAGATCATTTTCCATTGGTAAAGCTATTTTTATTATTTTGTTTGAGATATTTTACAACTCTACATTTTTATTCAAAACACCCAAATTTTAAATCTTCAGGTATCCAACAATACTGAATCTTTCTTTTTTGTTGCCCTCATTATCTTCTGATTATATGACTTTGGCACAAAATACTATTTGGGTCTCCAAGTTTATCCTATGTACTTAGGAACTTTTGTAGATATAAACACATCATTGACTAGGGCATAAGTGTGTGTGGTCAACACCCAAACAGATGGTATTAACAGTCAAGTGTGGTCATTTTCTTTTTGCTGTGATTTTGTTCTTTAGTCTACAGAGTATTTAAAGCACTGTTTATACTTATTTATGATGAAAAGAGAAAAAAAAACAAAGTCAAACCCCATTGAAAAATTTGGAAAAGAAAGTTGAAAAGGAGAGGTAGAGTTAGATATTAATGTCATCAACATCTACAATTCTGAAACAAACTTTATAAATATACATATACACTAGTTGCTTTTATAGTGTTAATTAAAAAGCTTTTGGAATCTATTCTGTTCAAAACTAGAATTGCTTCTGTACTTATATATTTTTGTATTATCTAAACTTTTTCTTAGGTAATCTGATGTAAAAATGCATTCATTCACTCATTTATTAAACAAATATTTCCTTCATAGCTATCCTTCAATGTGCAAGTGTTAGAGAAGTCACAGACATGTACCAAGCAGCCATCACCCAGACCTCACCTACCCCTACCTCCTTCTCTGGGGAAGTAACACACAGTACCATCCTCTGGCCTTCTGCTACCCCAACCTCCTTTCTATTAAGTGCCATTCCACAACCTGGGGGAAAGGTTAAGGCCAATGAAAGGGTCCAGTCAGACCTTAAACCCAGGAACTGGGAAAAAGCAGCACCAGATGCTTATCAGAATAGGAATTCTCAGTTGCAGCCCCACCCCCCTCTCTACGTGGATAAAAGCCACACTCAAACAGAATAGATATGTCTCTCTTTTCCTATGAGAGGTGGGCACACAGAGCTGCCATCCATCAACGCTGACCTGGAGCAGTTTTTGGCCACCCTGGGAAACTGGCCAAAATGGGACTTCCTCCCTTGCTCTTGTGGACTCTTTGCTCTGCGTAAGTAACAAGGAGATTATTTGCCCTTTCTGGACTGTATTCTGTGCAAGTAATAAAGGGATCATTTGCTAAAAGTGCCCTGAATCTGATCCCACAACCTTTGCAGCAACTTGTCCCACACTAAGTATTACACTAAGTAACATGGAATATAGGAAGACTCAGGAGTCTCATCTTTGCCCTCAAGAAGTATACAAACTGGGAATGAAGATAAGGCACACAGATAAGTATAAGCAAAATGGGTCAAATGTTAGGCGATGTGCTTGCCAGCCTACAAACTCAAAGAGGAAAGAGAGATAGTTTCCACAAAAGTCTTGTAAAAGCGGTGGCTTTTGAAGGGCACAATTATAAAAGATGTGGGGGGAGTAAGAATTTTCAAGCAGGAGAACACTATAAGCAAAAACAAAGATATGTTAAAGGATGAGATACATTTGAGGAATTTAAGTAAGTCCATCTTCAGAAAAGCACTGATAGGTTAAGCATAGAGTAGTTTTAAGAGGAAAAGTTGTGGAGGTTTAGTCATGCAAAAGGACATAATTTCCTATTCAAAAGGAAGGAAGAAATTAGGGTGATATATAAGAGGAATATGACTGGTGAGAAATAAGGAACAGTGAAGAATGACTTCTACTGGGTCTATGACAAGACAGTGTCTGGTGTGGTGGTCTGGGGATGTGACCATGGAAGGAACAACTTAGTTGACAAATATTGAGTTCCACATTCTCACTTACATTTCAAGTTATAATCGTTAAATCAAATTATATTGAGCAAGAGACACGTCTATAACAAATCTCATTGCTGTTTCTATTGTGTACGACAACTGGAACTAATTTTACAGATTACCGTATATTGGTTGGGTTTTGAAAGATCACTTCATCTTGTTATTAAATCTACAGTAAGATAAAGAATTTATTTCCTCTCTTTTCTTATGAACTAAGAGAAATCCAAAATATATTTTTGTTACCTAGTCTAGAAAATGATTAACAAGAAACACACATCTGATTAAGTTGTGAATTTATGAAAAAAATAATTTAATATGCTATTGGTCAAACTACTAGGCTAAAAGAGTAAAGAAAGGGTTCACTGTGCATTCAGTTCACTAGGTTAACAAGCTTGCAAGATTGAGAATAAAAGAAAAGTACTGCTTTGTTTAACTTGCAGAACTATAAATTAATTTTCTTCTATAAAAATAAATTAAATCATTTCATTACTTTGGAAAGACAGTACTATTCAAAATGTCATTTAGATGAAATAAAATAATGCCATATCATTACCATAAGGCAAACAGTGGAAACGTCAAATGCATATTTAAAGCTTTGCTTTAAATTAGATTTTGGAGTTTAAATTTATGGGTAATGAATACCACAAAACATGAATTCTTCAGCAGAAAAGCATTTTGACAATCCAAATTATTTTGGGGGGATTGCTTAGTGGAAGTAGTAATAATTGTAATCAGATACTGCTCTGCACAAGTGTTGTCCAAATTCCCATGAGAGACTCCAGTTAAAAGGGGACCTAAATTCAAACACATTTAGGAAATGTTGGTTCAATAAAGCTAACATGCAAATATGCACTGTGAATCTCAGGGTATGGCTATAGCCTGCAATGTTTCCCAGAAGTATTCAATTAGGGAATCTGTTATTTGCCAGACACCTTTTTACCATTTTAAGGAACAAACTTTAGGAAATCATGCTCCAGGACAAATTATGGAACTCAAAATTTTTTCTACAAAGTTTTCTAATTTTGTTTTACCTTTCTTTATATCTTATTAACAGGATGTTCTCAAATCCCTCTCCTTGCCCAGTGCCCCTAAAACACATATATATCCCTGTTGATCAAAATTTACCTTTCTTGGGGAGTGCCCAGGATCGAGTTGTTTTCTTTTTCCCTCTTTCCCCAAACAAAATTCATAATATATAGTGCCTTCAAATCAGCTGTCACAGAGGAAAACACACAATAAATTAAGATGATCTGACAAATAAAGTTGGTAAGTAATAAAGGCTACATGAATTTTAAAAGAGAAAGTCTGACGGTTTCAACCTGAAGAAATAAACCACAAATAGCATTGTGGCACAGGGTAAAGTCAAAGAAAAGATGTTCTAGTCTGTTAACCCAACAGTTATTCTACAAAAGCATCTATCTGGTTTACATGTACAACCAGTAATAAACTTTCATCTAAGAAAAGCATTGCTATTATACTAGGGAAAGATATTTAATATTTGAATTGTTCGTCTACCCTTCCCAAGACAAAATAACAGAAAAATATAGAATGTAAACTCAGGCAAAATTTATAGGAATGTAATTATGACAGTTTGAATTTGGTGAATCCCAAATTCAGTTTTGGAACTAACCCATTCTTGTGGGTGTGTGACTCTTTGATTGGACTACACCAGTGAGACGTGACTCAGGTTGAGTCTCTGCCCTCTTGCTGGGTCTGATATAAACAGAGACACACAGAGAGAGACACACACACACACAGAGAAAGGAAGCTGCCATATTTAATCCAGCCACTCAGAGAAAGGACTCCAGATTCGCCCTCAGCTGAGCTCAAGAAGAGAAGCCCAGAGAGGCTAAAGGAGCGGAGGCCCAGGTAGAGATGACTGATTGGCCTCAGCTGAGTTCAAGGAGAAAGTAGAGAGAGACCGGTAGACCTGCTGTCTTGCCTGATCACCACGTGGTACGTCACCATGGATCACCAGCAGCTGACTTTGGTAAGAAAGCATCTCTGATAGTGCTTTGATTTGGACATTTCACAGCCTTGGAACTGTAAGCTTTTTCCCTAAATAAAATCCCCATTATAAAAGCCAACCTATTTCTTATACTTTGTATCCGCAGCCTTGTGGCAAACTTAGTGACCAATAAAAAAACATATATTTTATAAATGTCATAACCTCATAACATTGTACCTTGGTGTGGCTGTGACATAAAATTACATAATTTAAGAACTTCTAGGACTCTTAACAATTACCTAGTCCAATCTTCTCATTTGTGGATTAAATTTAAAAAGGGGAAAGGGGTGATAAATCAACTCAAAGTCAAACAAGCTTGTGGTATGCTCAAGGCTTAGGACCCAGGTCTTTAAACTCTTTGTCCTTTAAGCTATTCAGTTAACAAGGGTGCCTCCCATTTTAAATTTTATTTTCTTAAGAATTGCCACAAATTCAGAAAAATGACATGCAAATTATTTTATGTTTGTGTTTTCATACTTACATGTTTAGAGGGAGCAAAAGCTATCATCAAAGTTCATTTTATTTTCCATTTAAACTTATTTATAGTAATTTGCTGATTCTGAAGTCTTGAAAACGCATGCATAATCTACCTAAGCTGAATAGAAACACCAAATCTAACAAAGTCATGATTTTGTGGGTACACTACATTTACCCTCAAAAATGACACTTCTATTATAATGCCTAAGGAAGAGTACATTTTTACTTGTCAATATTCATGAAGAATTTCAATTTTGCAGCCTTTTAAAAATCTCTGAGTAGTACTGACAAAAGAATAAAAATTAAATTTATTTGGATTAGAGAAATTTGCTACATGAGTTTTTAAACATTTAGTCACAAACAATGAACAGTTTCCCTGTATGAAAATAATAAAGCAAAACAGACTGTTTCCAAATGTTTTTTTTTAAAGACTTTTTTTAGGAGGTACCTGGGATTGAATCCCAGACCTCAAATGTGCGAAGCAGATATTCAACCACTGAGCTACACCTGCTCCGCTCCCATTGTTTTTAAGTCAAGAAACTGCCAGTTTGAGCCTTAGTAATATGCATCATAAAGTGTCCAATAATGAAGATTGATTTTTAGCAGATAATCACTGTAAATCACATGGTCCAGAAGATAATCAGATATTTGGAATGTAGTAATGCAATAAATATTTAGAAAATGAATGAAATGCAGATAGATATTTAAGTTTCTATTTTCTTAAATGAATTAATAAAAATATATCCACTTAATATATTAGTCTACCTAATTTATACATAGTTCAAGGTTTATAATTTTCCCATTGTAAAAACTGAATTTAGTAAAACAAAAACATTTAGTTGTCCAATTACTTATGGACTAAATACATTTAATTTGTTACCTGAAGGAGATGTCAGCTTTTAGATCTGATATGTAAAGCTCTTGGAAGTCATCACTCCTGACCTTACAAGAAGAAAAAGCTGAATAAACTGAAAATTAATAACTTTTCATGGACCCATCAGAGAAATGAAGTAGCAGGAAAAATCAGCACCCTGAAATCTGAAGAGTTGGGCAAATCCAGGGAGTCACAGCTGAACTCTGTTTACCTGGAGCAGAAAGTGCTGTAGCCATAAACTGTTAGGAGCAACTAAGTATAAATTTTGATGAACTGCTGGAGGCTGAATGTGGATTAGCATGTGTGAGAAACTCCTGGGGCCAAAGCCTTGGGAAGAATACACTTATATGGATTTTACCACCAAGAAGCCCACCAGGTTCTCATGTTGAAAATCCAAAAGAGATCCCCTCCTGACTCTGGCAGGGGGTGGGGATTAGGGGCTGGGGTGAGCAGTCATTGCTAAATATTCCCAGAGTTTTCTTCATAGCAATGACCTACTGTCCAGGCAAAAAGACTACCTGAGCATTATCCCATCTATATAGGTCCCCTTTAGCCTTCTTATCTCACCTAAGAGGGAATAGAAAGCCAGAACACTGGAGAAACACTTGGGAAGATCACAGCCTGGAGACACAGGCCCACTGAAAGACTGAGATTTAAGCATAAGAGTATAGAATGCTTCCCTATTTCCACACCATACCATGACACCATCAGGGCTCCAGTATAATAACAGGAAATTATAGTTGAAAGAGCTGAGAGACACAGATTCTCTCAAGAAGAAGCACTCAGGGAAATTCAAAGTAAAGAGGGGAGACAAAAACAAGGATACCAAGGGAATTTGAAGGCTCTGCCACCTATAGCTATAGCATGCATTAAACATAACCCAACTCCTAGCCAAATTAACAAAAGTCCTCACTAAAGGTTTATTTACCTTAGTTCTTATTACTGTTCAGCCTTCAATAAAAAATTACAAGTTATGCTAAAAAGCAAGGAAAAAATACAGTCTTAAGCATAAAAGCAAGCATGAGAACCAGATTCAAAAATGACACAGATGTTAGAATTAACAGACAGCAAATTTAAAATAACCATGATTAATATGTGAATGGAACTAGTGGAAAAAGGAGACAACATGCAAAAACAAATAGATATGTAAACAAAGAGATGGAAACTCTAAAAATCAAAACAACATACTATATATCAAAAGCACTGTAACAGAAATGAGGAATGCCTTTGCTGGGCTTATTAGCAGACCAGACACAGCTGAGGAAAGAATCAGTGAGTTTGAAGATAGGTTAATAGGAACTACCTAACCTGAAATGCAAAGAGAAAAATGAATGAAAGAAAAGAAAAGAAAAAAATAAAAGAATGGTGGGAAATTTCAAACCATTTAATATACATGTAATTGGAGTATTAGAAGGTGAAGAAAGATGAAATGCATATAAGAAATACTTGAAGTAATAATGTCCAAGAACTTCCAAAATTAATGGTAGACACAAAACCACAGATCCAGGAAGGTCAGAGAACACCAAGAAGGGTAAACATCAAAACAAAATAAAACCTATATCTAGGCATTTCATATTCAAATTACAGAAAAATCAAAGAAAAAGAGAAAACCTTGGAAGAAGCCAGAGAGGAAAAATAGCTTACCTGTAGAAGAACAAGGATAAGAATTACATCAGACTTTTCATGAGAAACCATGCAAGAAAGAAGAGAGTAGAGTAAAATATTTAAAGTGTTGAAAGAAGGAAACCCATCAGTCTAGAATTCTAAATTCAGCAAAATTATCCTTCAAATTTAGTGAAGAAATAAAGACTTTTTCAGAAAAAAATTGAGGAAATTAGTTGCTAGCAGACCTTCCCTTCAAAAAATGTTAAAAGAAGTTATTTAGGGAAAAGTAAAATGATATATCTACATGAAGAAAAGAAGACTGCTGAAGAAGGAATAAATGAGAGAAAAATCAAATCTTTTATTTTTCTCTTTCTTAATTGATCTAAAAGATAACTGTTTTGTTTGAAGTAATAATAGTAACAATGTATTGGGTGATTATAGCATATGGATAAGTGAAATAAATGAGAGAATGTCATAAAGGATGAAGGGAAGAATTGGAGTTACTCTATAAGGTACTTGTACTACCTGTGAAGAAGTGGCATAGTACTATTTGAAGGTGGACTTAGATTAGTTAAAAATGTATACTGGAAACACTAAGGAAACCACTAAAAAAAAAAAAAAGACATATAATTGATATATTAAAAGAGGAGATAAATGGAATCATCTAAAATGTTCAATTAGCAAAAGAGAAAGAAAAGTGGGAAAAAAAGAAAGAATAAATGCAACAAACAGAAAATGGTTATATTCATGGTTGATATTAATCCAACTATATCAACAATCACTTTTAATTCAGATGGTAAAAATACAACAATTAAAAGACATAGAGTAAAAAAAACCACACAGTATCCAACTACTAGGGGACTATTAGGAACCCATTTTAAATACAAAGGCTCAGACAGGTTAAAAGTAAATGGATGAAGAAAAATTTCCTATGCTAACATAATCAAAGGAAAGCTGGAAATGGGAGAAAATATTTGGTAACCACATATCTGATAAAGGTTTCATTTCCAGGATATATAAAGAAATCATACAATTCAATGATAAAAAACAAGCAACACAATTTAAAAATGGGCAAAAGACTTGAATAAATATTTTCCAAAGAGGAAAGACAAATGGCTAAAAACCAAATTAAAAGATATTCAACATTACTAGCTATTTGGGAAATGCAAATCAAAAGTACACTGAGATATCATTTCACAACTTATAGAATGGCTACTATTTTAAAAAACCAGAAAACCACAAGTGTTGAAGAGGATGTGAAGAAATGGGAACACTTATTCACTGTTAGTGGGAATGTAGAATGGTGCAGCCTTTGTGAAAGACAGTTTGGCAGTTCTTCAGTAAGCTAAATATAGAACTTCCGGCAATCCTGCTATTAGGAATACATTCAGAAGAACTGAAGGCAGGAACTTGAACTGACATTTGCACACTGATGTTCATAGCAGTATTATTCACAATTGCCAAAAGATGGAAACAACCCAAGTGTCCATCAACAGCTGAATGGATAAACAAAATGTGATACACACACACACACACACACACACACACACAGAGACACGATGGAACACTATTGAGCTGTAAGAGGAAATGAAGTTGGGATGCACATGACATGGAAAACCTTGAAGACATTATGTTAAGTGACATAAGCCAGACACAAAAGGACAAATATTGTATGGTCTCACTAATAGGAACTAAATACAATGAGTAAACTCAAAGATAAAATCTAAAGTACAGGTTACTAGGAGACAGATTGAGGGTTGAGAAGGGGAGCCAATGTTTAATGTCTGTAGAATTTTTAATAAGGTTGATTATAAATGTTTGGAAATGGATAGAGATGATGGTAACAGTGCAATGAATATAACTAACACCTCTTTTATATAAATGTGATTGTGGCTGAAAGAGGTAGTCTAGGGTAGCAAATGTCAAAAGAAAGAAGCTAGATGAAAATCTTGGGACTTGTAACATAGTGAATTCAGTGGTGGATGAGGATTGTGGTTGATAGTACAAATACAAGAGTGCTTTTCCATGAACTAAAAAAAATGTACTTCACTATTACAGGTGTTAAGAATATGGTGCTATATGGGAAAAATACAATTAATGAAGCTTACGGAGTATAGTTAGCAGTAATATTGTAATAGTTTTTCATCAATGGCAACAAAAGTACTATATCAATGCTAATGGTCAACAATGGGGACATACAAGGGAGTACTGGATTTTTCTTTTTGGAGTAATGAAAATGTTCTAAAATTGACTATGGTGATGACAACAAAACTCTGTGATGATACTGACAGCCAGTGAGCAAACAATTTGGATAGACTGTAAAAGGTATGGGGCTGTATAGCACAGTGAACACTGTGGTGGATGATGGACTATGGTTAACAGTACAAATATGAGAATGTTCTTTCATGAACTATAACAAATGTACAATACTGTTACATGGTATTAATAATAGGATGGTTTATGGGGAAAATACACCTATTGTAAGCCATGGGCTATAGTTAGTAATAATATTTTAATGTTCTTTCATCAATTGGAACATATATTCCACAACAATGCAAGGTGTTGGTGGTGAGGTGGTATATGGGATTCCTGTGTGCTATGCATGATTGTTTTGTAAGCTTACAACTTCTCTAATAATAAAAAAAAAGAAAGCTGGAGTAGTTATATTAATTTCAGGCAAAGCAGACTTCACAAAAGAGGAACATTTAAAAAGGTACATTACATAATGATAACAGAATCAATTCTCCAAAACAATAATCCTAAATGTGTATGCACATAACAACAGAGAATCAAAATACTTGAGGCAAAACTGATAGAATGAAAAGGTGAAATATATAAATCCACTATTATAGCTGGAGGCTTCAATACCCTTCTTCAGAAAAATCAATAAGAATATGGTTGTCCTAAATAGCTCAATCAGTCAACATGATTTAATTGACTTTTATAGAATACTCCACTCAACAACAGAAGAATATACATCCTTCTAAGCTCAAATGGAACATTCACCAAGACAGAATACATTCTGGGTCATAAAACCACCTTAACAAATTTAAAAGAGTAAAAAGCCTACAAAGTATGTTCTCAGACCACATTGGAAATAAAGTAGATATCAGTAACAGAAAGATAGCTAAAAAACCCCAAAATATTTGGAGATTAAATAACATACTTCTAAATAACATGGACCAAAGAAAAGTCTCAAAAGATATTAAAAAATATTTTGAACTAAATGAAAATATAACTTACCAAATTCTGAAGGATGCAGCAAAAGCAATGCTAAGAGGGAAATTTATAGCATTGAATGAAAATATTAGAAAAGAAGAAAAATCTAAAATCAATGACTTAAGTTTCAAATTTAGGAAACCAAGGAAAGAAGAATAATTTAAGCCAAAAACAAGCAGAATTAAAGAAATAATAAATATTGAAGAAATACATGAATGAAAAATCAGAAAACAATAGAAAAAATCAATGAAACCAAAGCTGGCTTTTTGAAACTATCAGTAAAATTCATTACATGAAACAACTTTGTAACTGGACATACTTTGTAAACAGTAAACACTATACATAACATTGCATTTATTTATTCATTTGAAATATGCTCAAATAAGAAAACTGAAGATTTTAGAGAGGGACTTATCACAATATAGATGGACAAAACATAACAGAAAGCCACAGTTGTTTGAATATATATGGATGAGAATATACCATGAGAAATTTATGATTTAATTTCTAGATATCTATCTGCACCTCCATTTTGAATCATATGTGAGCAAAGAAAAAACCATTCTGGGTTATCAAATGGTATTATAAGTTGTCAGGTTGAAATAACCAAATGTGAACATCAATAAACTTTAACTCAGCTTTTATTTTGGATTAACATTTGTAGAACAAGGCATACAAAGCTGTGTTATCCTCCCCTCTGTTATCACAGGACCTTGAGCTGTATATTATTTGCAAACACAGGTTTCCTTGTCAGATGGATAAGCCTCAGCCAATGATTTTAAGCTGACGATTTTACTCTGCTTTTCTCATATTGTTTCTGAAACCCTCTGAGTGGGCAGGATGCCAAGCTTACTGATAGGTCATTTCAATAGTCTTCTTTGCCAATTTCCCATCTAAGAATATGTTGACTAGAACTGGGACAAGGTGTAGTAAAAGAAATCAGAAGTGGGTGAAGGATCAAGTAAAACTTGAGTCATAGTTCCCTGGCAATATGCCTAATAAATCCTAGGTGAGCAACATTTACCAATATAAACTTAATCCTGGAGAGGACAGCCTAGAACACTAGTGGTCAATGAATTTATTAATGACTGCTAATTACTTCATTTATCCAACTAGTGACAAACTACTGTCAACTCTATCTCTTTCACTTCACTTGTATTTGTCCCAGAATTTTCATCTAGTCTTCAACTACTTTAGTCCAGGTGTACATCTTCAGTTTCTGCATTACCACAATGATCCTCTATTGTCCACCTGATGAAATGCTTTTCTTCATCTCAGTCTTCTCATGTACTTTCTGATCCTTGCCCTTAATTTCTTCTTTTCAGCTTTAGGCTTCCCAGTGACAATGAGACAATGTTTAGGCCTTTGGTATTCAGGGCCAAGGAATCGATGGATGATACTGAAATCTTGATGCTCAACAATCTTTTTTCTCATGTCATCTAAGCAGCAATGGGCAAATACATTTTCACATGTTGAAAGTTCCAAACAATGAATTCTATTCCTCATTCCATTTTCACTAACAATAAGAAACTTTTAAAAAATGAGTTTTAAGATATACCTTACACTTTAGTATTCATCTGCAATCTAGCTAAGAGGGAAATATAAACTTTCACCAAAACCTTAAAAACAAACAAACAAACAAACAAACAAACCTATCAGCTAGGATTTCATTACCTTCTTTTAACAGAGGATGAAAATGAGTTTTAGTAATATGAAGAAAGCTGCTAAAGTCAAAATGGCTAGCAGGTAGAAGAGCCTGTGATTCTAAAGCCGGTATTCTTAACCATTGCTTAATCAAGGCCTGTTTTTAACTGACTAGAACCCATTCCTTCTTTTCCAAATCAGTGACTGTGTGTTGATATTGTTTTTGTTATTGGAGAGCAGAGACCAATGGCACACAATTTTTCTGAAACATTTCTAGGAGAGAACAGTTATATAACTGGCAGATAATCAGACTGGTATAAACATCTGAAAAATAGCATATAATAGCCTTTTGAAGTAGAAAAATGCCACGAAAAATCACAGCAAATATCTTTCAGTAACTTTACTCATATCCGTTTAACTTCTACAAAGACCAAAATTAACAAGAAACTGTGACCCTGGGCAGAACTGACTTTTTTCTTCAAGGACAGTGAGATGTTTATTGACATATAGAAATACAATGCAGACTGATTGGGTAGAACTGATTTTGAGAGCAGTATGTATTCACTGAAACCTTATTGTTACCACCACAGAGTGGAGAGTGGGATTTGCTATTAGGCATGCTTGTCTTGGAGTAGATATTTAGACATGAACTAATAGCTTTAATTTGCCATATATTCTTGAGAAAGCTGCTTAATCTCCCTCCCCCCACCCCACCTTCCATCCCCCACCCCCACCCCACCCCCGCTCCGGTCTCTACATGTGTTGAATAGCATAGGGATAACAAGACCACCTTGCAGGATTGTTGTAAGGACTAGAGATAATCTATGTAGTGTAACAACAGACACATAGTAGGAGCTGAATGGTTATTGCTATTATCACTATTATCATTGTCACAAATGTGGAGGGTTCCCTGTATTATAATGAGCATGTCTTGGAGAATCACTTCAGATAGCCAGTAAGTGAGGGTGAGGAACACTGTTGGGTACCCTGGGTAGAGAATAAAGGTGACAAGTTGTTGACAGAAAACCAAATGTGTGAGCCAGTAATGTCAGGGAAGAACTGTAATAGGGAGATTCTTTTAGATACTTTAGACACGGAGATGATTAGTTGAAAAAGGAAACTGAAATTCACACAGACAGAACAATTCATGGTTCACTGGTCCCAAGTGCCACATTTAGATTTCAGTCAGAGATTTGTTGTGCCAAATTATTCCATTTCTAGAACCTCACCCTGCTATGGATATTACCTTACTAACCAGGAATTAAGGGCTGGATCATCTGCTTTTTGTAAAGGAACTCATGCCAAGGGCAGGGGATATCTTAGACTAATCCCACTTCTGATTCAAACGAACTTTGAAAAAAAGGAGTAACAAGCTCCTGTGAAAGCCATGTTTTTAGCTTTTATAAATCAGCTGCTACATTCCAGGAGGGTGAAGTGACAGTGGAGGGAATCACAGACCATGCCTCCGCCCCTCTGAACAAAGCCCAAAGGAATTACCAAGGGAACCAGAAAAAAATGATAGGACTCATAATTACAAGAACATACTCATGGTTTTCAATGGAATTTATAACTTTCAATTTACCAAGGTTTTTGTGATGAAACAATCACCCCCCCCGCCGATTAATATTAATTTGTTGCACAATATAGCACCATGGCCAACTTCTCTTTAATTGCTGAGTATTTCCCAAAACTATGAACAAAATAGAATGATTCTGAAACCATGCTTACTTTCAATTCCTTTGTTTCAACCAACCAGTAAGTCAAAACAAGCTATGAAATATATTACACAAAGAGAGATTCCAAAGACTGTGTAATGACCTGTTTTTATTCACAAAAATAGCAGAGAATTCCCAATTTACCTGTCTATCCATCCCTATTCCTTCCTGGTAAAGTTCAATAACTCCCAGAATTCTCTCATGCATTCTTTAAACTTTTGAAACATTATTTTAATTCCACAAGTCATACATGAATGTATTTAGGCTTCCAGATAAAGCTAAAATCCCCTTTGAGACTCCTCTGCCCCCTTCCCCCAAATTCCAGCCCCTCCCTGCACCAGAAGTAATCACTGTTAACATTTTATTCCTAATCTTTCAGAAACTTTCTATGCACTTACTTATGTACCAATGAAAATATTTGCTATTTTTCTTGTTCTATTTTTGCCTAGTTGCTATTATAAAAATAATTTTGTAACTTTTTATTAACTTGCAAGGAATTCTATGTTGAACATATTCATTTATAGAAGACAAAAATTAGTGGAAACAGTACTGGACAAGCAGCAGATTCTGGGCTTACCCTATCAAATAATAGCCATGAAAATTTGGTCATGTCACTAACTTTTCTATCCTCATTTTTAAATAGGCTACCCCATATCCCTCTCTCACAGAGTTAGTGTAAAAATCGAAGTAATATGTGTGTGTGTATTTTGAAAGCTGTGTAGTTTTATATATGCATAAAATATTATTTCTCAAATAATACATGGAAAATGGTCAGGCAGTGCTACTATTTTGAAAGTACAGATTACAGATACTTAAGTTATAGTTTTAACCAAGATGTGTCACTTGTCATATTTTAATATGAAATATTTGGCTAGTGGCATCGTCACTCCTGGATTCGAATGATTCTTTTGAAAAACTCTGACATATTGTAATATATCAAAGACTTAATAATGAGAAAATATATTTGCATGTAATTTCAAGCATTATAGTTATTAAATTGATAATTTACAAATCTGATTCAATTTTTACACCCATGAGCTTCCGTGCTTGATTCCCACAGAAAATGAACAGCAGCCTAATGCATTTAAAACAATTAGAATGATTAAATTAGAAAAGAGGTTGCAAAACTATGACATTTAAAAATATTTAAAAAGTCATCCCAAATCTACTACATGTGGTTTTCAAAGGGTCACTTTTGTAAAAATAACTGTCTAAATGATTTCAGTTTAAGTTATAATTATTTTAAGTAAAATATTCTTTATATGATATAAGGCTAAAAGCTTCATATTTTAAGGAAATTATGACATTAAGATTCTTGTGAGATATGTTTAAAAAAATTCTTTACTCTGTGAGTAAAGGTGCAATAAGGTAAGGTTGGTTATAGGTCTAGTTTTTTACTGGGTGTATTGATTTCTCTTTTTGACAAAATAATTAAACACCAAATGAAAAGCAAACTCTACCAAAGCCCTTCTTTTTCGTTTCTTTCATGAATAGGATCATCAATAAGAAATTATATCATGTCTACCTTAAAATAAAAAAAAAACTCCATGTAACCATGTATTCAGAATGCCCTTTTTTCTTTTGTCATGGAGTTCATAAGGACTTGGGGAAAATGTCTCTGAACCTTCCAATTTTCCTTCTTTAATTGAAACACATTATCTCACACTATTTCTTCAGTCTCCAAGTTCAACTGGCTACCTAATTTTCACTTCTCAACATTAAAATAAAAGACCCACGGGGAAGTATTAACATGTACATATGGAAAAATATTACACAAAACCATAACATTTTTAGGGGAATCAATGTGATCATAACAAGATAATTCAGAGATGAGTTAAGATCCTGAAATATAAGTAAGACAGAGTGCTTCACAAGTACATTCATGTCTGAGAAAGAAGGTGGGGCAGATGGAACATGTATCTAATGTCTTCCTTTTAGAAGCCAAAATAGGAAACAAATTGTAAGGATTATTTGAGGTCAATTTAGTTCAACTCCAAATTATGAACATAAACATTTAATGAAATTGTGTAAATCAGAACAATGAGTCATACGACATCTTTCAATTTTGTTTTAATGTCCTAGTTTGTGCTGATTTTTCTAAATAGAGACATTTTGACCACTGGCACTTCAAAAAAAAAGTTTTCACTCAGAGGGAAAAAAAAACAAAAAACCAGTACGATGATACATGCTCCAACTAGGTAGATATAAATGGGAGAAATGAAAATTCTGAATATCCATTCTACAAATGGGAGTACAGCAGAAAATGCACATGGAATCAGAAGTTCCCAGGCTCCCAGCTAACTTCAATATTCTGAAACACTGTGGATTAGTTTCTTCAAATGTAAAATGAAGGAGTTAGCCTGTATCTTCAATGTTCTCTACAACTTATATGTCAGGGGAAATTTTCATAACTGTACCAGGTTTACAAACCTATGATTTGAATGCTAAAAACGGCGAGTTGGGAAATTTTCAGTGGTTCGTGGACTACTTATTGCATCAAAAATTTTTTTCAAAAGCCGTTTTTTTCTGGGTACAAAAGCAATGACATGTTCTCTGTAGGCAATGAGAAAATACAGATAAGCCCAACTAAGAAAAAGAATCACCTATGGTCTCTACCCAAAAACAACCTGAGCTGTGGATTTTATATATATGTTGTTGAATGAATTACTATAATTTATTGAATTTAGTAGTTTTCAAATTTTTATTTTCATGAACAGAAGCTATTTTTCTAAACAAAATTTCCATAGAGTTTTGATATTTTCAACAAATTTAAAGTGAAACTATTTTGGTTGAAGTGGTGGTGAAGGGTATGGGGCTTTTCTGAGATGAATGTCCATGTACTCTTATGCACACTTAGACTCTAAGGAGCACTGTTTTAAAACCAGTGACTTAACCCATTTCCTTAATGCTGGACATTTACATTTTTCCTTATTTTTTTGCTATTATAAATATCATTCATATCTTTGTATGCATGCATGATTATTCCCTTAAGGTAAATTCTTGAAGTGGAATTTCTGGTTGAAATGGTTTTAAAATGTCCATTGTCTTACTGTCTATGACAATCACCTCCTCCCAAACCATTCTCCATCAGTATGGAGGCATCCCTTTTCTATTCTGCTTTTTAATGGTAATCCCAAGGGTAGCATTTCAATCAGATTCTGTTTCTCTTTGATACATTTTCTCATCTTTCCTTTCTTCTCCTCATGATGCCAAATAGGTTGCAATTAAGGTTAAATAAATGCCCTCCTTCAGGCATCAATAAGTCCTTTCTGTAAAATGCCATCAGATGCCTAATGGGTTAGCGTTTTGCTTCCTTTGGTCAATGATGTGCCAAGCAGTCAGTTTCTAAATGGGAGTAACTAACCATCAGCAGATGGTCTCCTTTGGTAGGGGGATGCCTTTGTTACTTGGCACTTTAGAACAACACCTGCCTATTCTATGATAGGCCCTAAATTTCTTTAAATCTTGTTTAGTATATCTCTGAGCATTGGTGAAAATCTGTTCAAAGCAGCTTCTGACCCCAGATTTCAAATAATGCACAGTATAGAGCAGATTTTTCAAATAAGAAGAGACACTGGACATCATCTAATCTATACTCATTATTTTACAGATGTTGCTGCTGACATCCAGAGTTCCTCCTTTATTAAATGAGTTACTTTATCCCTACTAAGTAGCAGGTACTCCACTGGGTAGAACCCAAATGCTGACACAAAGCCAAATGATACATAGCCTCTGTCCCCAAGAGGTTTACAGCCTAGTGGAGAAAAAAAGAGAAAAAAAATCAACAAATACTATACAATGCAATAACTGGTAGACGCTACAAGAAAATAAGGCAGGGCAGCTGCATCAGGAGGACAGGTAGGGTGAGTTTTCTGAAGAATGAAACAATTGTACTGTATTCTGAAGGAATGGAATGGATCAGTGAAATAAAGAAATGGAAAAGAAGGAGGGAAATCAGGCAAGGGTAAATATAAAACTTTGGGGGAACTCTGTTTGGTTCAGTGCTATATAAAAGATCACATGAAAAATGGCTGGAGATGAGGCCAAAGGTGGATGTAAACTCAAATGCCCACATGTTGCATAAAGGGTAGGGGCCGTGCTTAATTAAAGAGTGAATATCTTCTCTAAAGAGAATCGTCAGTGCAACCCATTGCCACCATGTGAGGGAATAATTTTCTCATTTCAAGAAGAGCCAGAAATCTCTCAATTTTTAAATGCACATTGGTACCAAATTTTTAAGGGAACACAGTGTAAGCCAGACCAAACACATATGTGAGCTGAATTCTGCTAACAGCCTGCCAGTGTGCAACCTCAGGGCTGGAGAGTTAGGCAAGGGGTACTAAGCAAAGGGGATTGGATTTATCTTGAAAACTGTGGGAACTCTTTAAAAGACTTGAAACTGATTAACATTTTAGAAGGATCACTCTGGTGGCCGTGTGGAGTCAAATCTGGAAAGGAGCTATGTAACAAGGACTTCAACTAAGGCAGTGACAGGGCATGGAAAAGAAGAGACAGACTTGAAAGGTTAAACAAATTATACAGTTTAGTGAGTGACATGGTTGAAACTTGAACACTCTCCTACCTCCTTGCTTGATATTCTCATAACTATACCAACATTGTATGATGTCTTTTGGGGTGGAAAACTGTTTACTTTGCAATTAAGAGGATACATAAGCTTGCAACACCAGAATTTTCCCCTGCAGATAACATTAGTGTAGTGTTGGTAAATAACTACACTAAACTCTAGGAAAGAGGATATATAGAAAAATTCTCCAGATGTAGACATTGGTCTTAGATAATGACCATGAACAAAGCCGCTTACTACATGCTTCATTTGGCTAACTTTCTATGCCAATTTACAACTAAACAATAGATTATGAAATATTTGGCAAAAGAACAGAAGTACTATCTTACACTATCCCTACCTCTAAAATCCTATGACTGAAAATTACTTAATATACGTTTCTGGATCATCTGTTATGTGGTTAATCTCTTTACTTAATGGGACTGAAGACTACAGCTTTGGTTAGTACATTTTTTGTTCAGTGAATAACTGAGCCAGACAGCAAGCAAGTCAAATGGAAAGTGAAGTCATTAGGTGGGGTAAAATGATGTCAAATTTCAGAGTGGTTTTTCTCTTAACCTTCTGGATGGGAGCTTGACTCCATTTGTCTGACTGGCACATGATGAACTTATAAAGGAGCATTTATTAAATAGCTCTTTGAATAAGAAAATCTACTATTACCTGCTTGAAAATAAAGCTGAAAATGCTGTATTTAAAAAAATTTAACAAGGTAGTAAATTGTTTACAAAATTGTCAAAGAATTTATAGTTGTCCTAAAGTTTCTATATCATACAATTATAAGGTACTGAGAGAAACCACAACTTGCAAATCAAGAAGATAACTTGTGAGTTGTAGCTAAGCAATGGTTTATTCTGACTCTCTACTCTGTTTACAGTTAAGGTGTTAATATTTACTTCATGGCAGTGGTGCTAAACTTTTAACCATGTTGTCTTGTGGTTCCATTTTTTAAAAAAAGCACATAGTAGTGTGATGGTACTAAAAGTATGCTATATACTATTCTCTGTATTCTATTAGTCAGAATATATTAGGTCCTACTGCAGTACCAAATACCCCAAATCTCAGTGGCTTGAAACAACAAGCTTTAATTTCTCATTCAGGCTACATGTCCGTTTTGGGTAGTCTGTGAGCTCTACTATGTGTTGTCCTTATTTCAGGACCCAAGATAACAGGGCAGCTGCCATCTACAACACTGCCAGTGACTATGGCAGAATGAAAGAAAGTTCTCTGGCTCAGAAATTACACTTGTCACTTTTAATTAAACCTTGCGGCAAGAACTAGTCTCACAGCTTCACTCAACCATAACTATGAAGTATAATCCTACCATATGCTCAGAAGGCAGAGAGCTGGAAATATTTGGTGAACAAAACTAATGACTATTGCAGTTACCCAAATAATTGCTCTATTATGGTTTCATGTATCTTTGTTTTCCCGACCTGACTAGACCATGAAGTCAGAATTGAGGACTTAAAAGGTTCCCAACAAAATCCAACAAATTCTTTTAATTCACTAATTGTACATGAAGAGTGCAGCACAATTTAAAGTGTGATGCAGAAGAAAATATATCCATTCAGAACTTTTATATATATATTTAAATCTGGTTCTGAGATAATACTAAATCTTCCAAAGCCAGATTATATAATAAAATGGTTCAGATGAGTTGAGAGTCCAGAAAGGAATTACCTGGTGATTAAATCCACATAATCCCCAAAATAGATACTCAAAAATTAATTGAACTCATTTTTTCCAGAAATGTTATAATCTATTAAAGACTAAACCATGAAACTTTGAGATTATAGTAATAGCTCCATTTTTATTGAATTTGCTGTTTAAAGTCTCACATTAGGAATTACTCAAGCATTTTTGGAGAGAATTTTTGAGTATTCTGAAATACTCAACCATGTTGACAGTTCTTTCTTTAAGAACATGGCCATAAATCACAAATACCTAGGATTCAAACCTCTATCTCCAAACCTCTCTTCTTCCAGGAGCTCCAGAATCATATATCTTGATATCTCCACTTTAATGTAACTTAAGTTTCTCAAACTTAACCTGGGCAAAACATAAATCTTAATTTTTCTGCTCTCTAAGTCCTCTCACAGTCCTTCCCATCTCTGTAAACTGTACCATTCACCCAGTTGCTCGATCTTTTTTTAAAAACATAGGAATCCTCTTTGATTCCACTCTCTTTCTCATTCTCCTAAATCCACTTTAACAGCAAATCCTGGCAACTTTACTGCTGAAACAAACTCAGAATCTAACCACTACTTGCTGTTTTTCCCTACTAGCCTACTATCAGCTTTCACCTGGAGTATGGTAAAACCTCCTAAGTGATCTGTTATCACTAACTCTCCACCTCCAAATCCATTTTTCATATAGGGGTCATAGCAATCTCTTAAAAACAATGAGATCATATTGCTCCCTTCCTTAAAATTCACCATTATACTTGTATTAAATTCAAATACCATTGGCCCTCAAAGCCCTGCATGATCTGGCCCTATCCAACTCACTGATCACAAATTTATATCACATACCACTACTCCTCTTTCTCACTACACAGGCCATCGTTCTATTCCTTCACCATGCCAGATTTGGCCTCACTTTAGGATCTTTGCCTTAGTTGTTTTCTCTTAATCTTATCAGGGTGTTTGCTTGTCACTTAGATTCAGTTTAAATGTCAATTCCTCTGGGAGACCTTCCATGGTCACTCTATATAAAGAGGAACCATTGCATCATATTCTTTCACATCACCCTGTTTAAATTATCTGCATACCTCTTTATTATTACCAGATGTTTTCTTGATTATCTGTGTGTGTGTGTATGTGTGTATGTGTGTGTTTCATACCACTAGAATGTAAGTTCCATCAGATATTGGAACCTCAGCTGTTTGGTTTACCACCAGATCCTCTGTGCATAGATCAGGGCCTGGTTCATAGTAGGTATTCATTAAATATTTGTAGAAAGGATATATATTTGATTTGAGTATGCACAAGGTATAGGAACTGTATATCAGCAGGCAAAATACCAAATAGAACTACAAACAGAATAATTCTAAATTCATCCTTGGCACTTTATAATTATGACGGGAATGTTACATTATAAAATGATTTGATTATAACATATTAAACATAATAAAGTGGAAATTAAATATTTTTGTAATATAATTTTACCAAGTAATTGACTTGACTTAGAAGATAATTTGCATTCAAACCTAGATAGATAGACATTGGAAGGGGAAAAGTAAAATGAACAAGAACAAGACCAGCAGTAGTTACCAATATTGAGCATTTACCCATGGGCCAGGCACTTTATATTTGTCAACTCATTAATTTTAAAGAGGTGGGTATTGCTATTCCCATTTTAGAAATTATAACATTAATGCTCAGAGAGGTTAAGTAACTTGACGCAATTCACGCAGCAAATAACTGTCAAGAGTTAGGATTAAATCTAAATATCCTAAGTCTTTACTGTATGCCAAGCCCTTAGAAGGCAGTTGTGTGGTGAGTCCTGACTCAGGAGCAGCAGCATCTACAACTGTAAAAGTAGTTATAACACAGGAGTGAAAGTTGTAACAACAATATCAAGGGAATACCCACATTAACAGAAGTGAGGTGTCCCACTATTGTCTGTTTAAATCATACCAATTCTGACATATAAGCTCTGGGGACATGACTTTACATGGAACTCTGGCTGACTTTATGCATTCAGTGAAAAGCAATCCAACGAAGAGAGGGACCATGTGAAAACCATTTTTTATAGGGAATACTGATAAACTTATGATCTTTTAGATTGCAGATGAAAAAACATTGAGAGGGATGA
>JAQZBX010030585.1:0-26731 GCA_029593785.1 Cabassous unicinctus | reverse complement strand
AGAGACCCAAATAAGTCCTCTGCTAGACCACCCCCTTCACCAAGGTGACCCTAAATAAGCTCATGGAAACTAATCAAGCACTTCCCACCTCCTGGCCTCCCCAGGGGAGCTGAAGCTCTGATGCTTGTCAGTGCAGAGAGATAAAATTGGCTAATTGGCTGACTCCGCCCCCTCTGGAGCCAAGCCTCAGTGACAGCGGGCTACTGGGTAAATCTGGTTTCCTCAGCAGATTTGCCTCTCCCCTCAGCCTGGCGCTGCTTCAAGCTGGCTGATCTGCTCCCCTAAGATATGGGGGGGTCCAGGCAGCCAAATCCACAGAAGTTAAACCCCTCTCCACCTTCTGTCAGAACCCTTCCTCTCTCGGAGAATGCTCCCTCATACCGGGAGCAGGAGTTGCGGGTGCGGGATTCGTGGCTCAAACCAGCCTTTTTCCCTGTGGGTGGGGTTCAGCCGTCTGTGTTAACCACCACAGGCAGGCTTAAAACTCACAAATCTTTATCGATCACTCCACGCCGTCGATCTGCCTGCAGCTAGATGTCCCAAGCTTCTCACTCCGTGCACCCACAGCACAGACCCCTGGGCAGGACCCTGTCCACAATTGGCTGTTCTCAGAGAGTTAGTTAACAAGTGCCTTCCTAAACCAATGCCATCTTGCCTCTCCTCCTCCTTTAATTTTAAGTCATCGGTTTTGGTGCCAGTATATATGCATTTATTTATTTATTCACTTAAAAAACATATCTTTTCAATAAGTCATTGAGTACTTTAAAAGTATCAACTCCCTTAATCCTTGTTAAATACAAAAGATTAATCCAAACTGTTCCTCTGATGAGTGGCTTAACCTGTGTTTTGTTATTTTAATTAAGGAAACTACCAATTAGATATGAATCTTGCCTCCTTGATAAAAGATATTCTGTGGTGTTAACCTCTATCCTTCAGGAAGTGTCACCACTATTGCTTACTGTACCCTTTATTCTTCCATTACTAATGTGAGTGTATTGATGTCATCAGAGATGTAAGGTTATTTTGAATTTTTTTCTGGAGGGGTGATTAATGAGTCTCCTATGAAAACATAATGGCACTAAATATTGACTTTTACTTTAATGTAGATACATATCTAACCTCATTTAAAGCTTAAAAACCCCAAAAAGCCAGGGATTCTTAACAAGGGGTCAATGAGCTTGAATTTAAATTCAAAAAACATTATTTTTGTGGAGACATGTTGGTGTGGGTGTGATATATTTATTAAATAACACACAATATAGTGTGGACTTTGTAAGGTGCCATGGCTTTTACTTGACTGGCAAAGGGGTCCGTGGAACAAAAAAGGTTAAGAACCTCTGCAATAGCTATGTATTATTGTTCGCATTTGTAGACAAGAAGCTAAGACTTAGAGATGTTAACTAACATCACCAAAGTCACACTTATTAAAGCCTGCCAATTTAAATCCTACTTTTTATCCAGTGTAACATGCTTGTAATTTCAGTATATTGAAATAAGTGTCTTGATTTCTTAATTGGTAATATATGTATGAAGAAGCAGAAAAATAAATGACTGTCATAAAATTGTCATAAAATTGTCATATAAAGATCTGAGAAATGATTGCAAATTAAAAGCAGATTCAGCACAAATTTGGATGCTTAATGCAATTTATTTGCTTTCTTAATTGCAAACTTCTAACACAACAAATATGCAATAACCAGGTCAAGGGCATACAACACATTTAAAAGTAAAGGATGCCAGAATCTTTATGTTCTTGGATCTTATATTTAGATTTTGATCCATCTTTACTTAATTTTTGTATAAGGCATGAGATGATGTTCCTGTTTCATTGTTTTGGATATGGATATCCAGTTTTCCAAGCACGATTTGTTGAAGAGGCCATTCTCTCCCACTTGAATGGGCTTGGTGGCCTTGTCAGAAATCAGTTGACTGCATATGCGAAGATCTATATGAGAACTCTCAGTTCTGTTCCATTGGTCAATAAGTATATCCTTGTGCCAATACCATTCAGTTTTTTAATATACTTTTTTATTTTTTAATTTTATTTTGTACATTTACTAATTAAAAATAAAGACAAAAACTAAAAAGAAAAGACAATTGAATAAAAACATACATTTCTCAATTAAACGTACTGGATACATTTTTTTTTTTAATCATACCATATGTTGCACAATATATTGGGTGCATAGTAATGCAATCATACAGTATTTGTCCTTTTGTGTCCGGCTTTCTTCACTCAACATAATGTCCTCCAGGTTCATCCATGTTGTTATATGTTTTATGATTTCATTTCTTCTTACAGCAGCATAATAGTCCATCATGTGAATAGACCACAGTTTGTTTATTCATTCATCTGTTGATGGACACTTGAGTTGTTACCAAATTTGGCAATCATGAATAATGCTGCTGTGAACATCGGTGTGCAGATCTCTGTTCATGTCACTGCTCTCAGTTCTTCTGGGTATATACCCAATAGTGGTATTGCAGGGTAACATGGCAAGTCTATATTCAACTTCTTTATGAACTGCCAAATAGTCCTCCACAGTGGCAGTGTCATTCTGTATTCCCACCAACAGTGAATAAGTATTCCTCTTTCATTCTTTTGTTATAGATATCCAGTTGTCCCAGCACCATTTGTTGAAGAGACTGTTTTGTGCCATTAACATTAACTTGGTAGCTTTGTCAAAAACCAGTTGACTGTATAGGTGAGGGTTTATTTCTGGGTTCTCAATTCTATTCTGCTGATTGATGTGTCCATCTTTATGCCAGTACCATGCTATTTTGACCACTGTACCTTTGTAATATATTTCAAGGTCAGGCAATGAAATTCCTCCCATGATGCTCTTCTTTTTAGAATGTTTTTGACTATTCGGGTGAACTTTCCTTTCATATTGAATTTGGTAATTGCCTTTTCTAATTCTGTAATGTAAGCTGTTGGGATTTTGACTAGTATTGCATTGAACCTACAAATCAATGTGGGTATGAGTGACATCTTCAAGATATTAATTCTATCAATCCATGAACACGGAATGTCTTTCCATTTGTTTAGGTCTTTTTAAATGTCTTTTAGCATTGTTTTGTAGTTTTCTGCATATAGGTCCTGTACTTCTTTGGTTAAATTAATTTGTAGGCAGTTAAATCTTTTGTTGCTATTGAAAATAAATTTTTTCCCCTGATTTCTTCCTCAGATTGTTCAATACTAGTGTACAAAAACATTACTGATTTTTGTGTGTTGATCTTGTATCCTGCCACTTTGCTGAACTTATTTATTAGCTCAAGTAGCTTTGTCATGGATACTTCAGGATTTTCTAAGTACAGGATCATGTCATCTGCAAACAGTGAGAGTTTTACTTCCTCTTTTGGATGGCTTTAATATTTTTTTTCTTGTCTAATTGCCATAGCTAGAACGTCTAGTACAATATTGAATACCAGTGGTGACAGTGAGCATTCTTGCCTTGTTCCTGATCTTAGAGGGAAAGCTTTCAACATTTTCCCATTGATTATGATGTTGGCTCTGGGTTTTTCATATATGCCTTTAATCATATTGAGAAATTTCTCTTCTATTCCTAACTTTTAAAGTGTTTTGATCAAAAAAGGATGCTGGATTTTGTTGAATACCTTTTCTACATCGATTGAGATGTTCATGTGTTTTTTTTTTCCTTCAATTTGTTAATGTGGTGTATTACATTGTTTGATTTTCTTATGTTGAACCAGCCTTGCATACTAGGAAAAAATCCCACTTGGTCATGATGTTAAAGTCTTTTGATATGCTTTTGGATTCCATTTGCAAGCATTTTGTTGAGAATTTTTGCATATATGTTCATTAGAGCGATTGGTCTGTAATTTTCCTTTTTTGTGGTATTTTTATCTGGCTTTGGTATTATAGTGATGTGGGCTTCAAAAAATGTGTTGGGTAAAATTTCCTCATCTTCAATTTTTTGGAAGAGTTTAAATAGGATTGGTGTTAATTCTTTTCAAAATGTTTTGTAGAATTCACCTGAGAAGTCATCTGGTCCTGGGCTTTTCTTTGCTGGGAGATTTTTGATGATAGATTCAATCTCTTTAACTGTGATTGGTTTGTTAAGTTCTGTATTTCTTGTAGCATCAGTGTAGGTTGGTTGTGCATTTTTATTAATTTGTTCATTTCTTCTAGGTTGTCTAGTTTGTTGGCATGCTGTTTCTCATAATATTCTCTTGTGATTCTTTTTATTTCTGTGGGGTCAGTTGTAACTTCCCCCCTTTAATTTCTGGTTGTATTTATTTGCATCTTCTCTCTTTTTTCTTTGTTAGTCTAGTTAGAGGTTTGTCAATTTTATTGATCTTCTCAAAGAACCAGCTTTTGGTTTTGTTGATTTTCTCTATTTTTTTTTTTGTTGTTGTTCTCAATCTCATTTATTTTTTTCTCTAACCTTTATTAGTTATTTCCTTCTGCTTACTTTTCAATTGGTTTGCTGTTCTTTTTCTAGTATCTCTAGTTGTTCAGTTAAATCTTTTTGTTTACCTCTTTCTTATTATTAAAATAGGCATTTAAGACTATAACTTTCCCTCTCAATACTATCTTCACTGTATCACATAAGTTTTGATAAGTTGTTTTCTCATTTTCATATGTCACAATATACTGACTGATTTTACTTGCAATTTCTTCTTCAACCCACTGATTATTTAGGAGTGTGCTGTTCAGCCTCCACTCTGTGGCAAATTTACTTTTTTCCTGTCTATTATTAATTTCCAGTTTCATTCCATTATGATCTGAGAAGGTGCTTTGTATAATTTCATTTTTTATTTATTTATTGAGAGCTGCATTGTGCCCTAACATGTGGTATATCCTGGAGAAAGATCCATGGGCACTTGAACAGAATGTATAACCTGCTGAGTTTGGATGCAGTGTTCTGTATATGTCTGTTAGGTCTAACTCGTTTATCATATTATTCAAGTTCTCTGTTTCCTTGTTGATCTTCTGCCTACTTTTTCTATCTAATGAGGTAAGTGGGCTGTTGAACTCTCCAGTGATTATTGTAGAGATGTGTATTTCTCCCTTCAGTTTTCCATAGTTTGTCTCATGTATTTTGGGGCACCTTGGTTAGGTGCATAGATAATTATGACTGATATATCTTCCTGGTGTGTTGTCCCTTTTACTAATATATAATAGCTTTCTGTATCTCTTATAACTTATTTGCATGTAAAGTCTATTTTGTCTGATATTAGTATAGCTATCCCTGCTCTTTTCTGATTACTATTTACATGGAGCATCTTTTTCCAACCTTTTGCTTTCAGCTGGTTTTATCTTGCGTACACTTCCTTGTTCTGCCAGCAGATGGCACTCATTGACAGCTCTCATTTCAATGCCTGGCGGGTGTGTATTTGTTGCAACACAGACCAGATCAACATGACAGAGCTTCCTATCTGGAGGCTATGAGCCTTGTAATTCAAACTTTCTCTGAGACAGTTCTCCAGCCTTCTCTGGCAGTCCCCTCCCTTTTCCCCAGTCAGAAATATTTCCACTCCCATCTGAGTCCTCAAAACTCAGTTCCTGTTAGTAGAGAAGGAGATTGGGAGGGTCATATATTTTTAGTCCCTTGCCAGCTTCCAGGGCAAACATTGGCGCAGCCCCACCCAGCCTGGAATGCCTCCTGGGACACAGCTGACCAAATTTGTGAGTCAAAAGCTGAGTCAGCCTTAGGCTGTATCCCTCTCTCTCCTGTTTCCTGGGGTCGTAGATCCTGGAGCCCCCTTTGTCTGTAGTCTTAGGCCCAGAGGCCTGAGAATTCTAAAGTTTCTTTAGTATGGGGGATGGTGTTGGCAGCAGCAGCGGCTGGTTTCAACTCACAGTTCTTTCATCAAAATTTCCCTCCTTGCCCCTTTCTCCTCTGGGCAGTGTCCAGCTTTCACCTGGTGTCCTAAAACCTAGAAGATCTTTTTCTAGGCTGTTTCAGTCTGTTCTCTAGCTATTTTTCTGGAGGAGAAGAGAGTCTCGTATCTTTCTAGTCTGCCATCTTCTTGGAGAAAGGCTATTTTTTTTAAAAGATACTTAGATTACAGAAAAATTACATAGAAAATATAGGTGAATATTATGCCGTTTTGACCACTGTAACTTTGTAGTATATTTTAAACTCAGGTAGTATTAGTCCTCCTATATTCTTTTTCTTTTTCAATATGTCTTTGGCTATTCAGGGCCCCCTGCCCTTCCAAATAAATGTCATAGTCAGCTTTTCTAATTCAGTAAAAAATGCTGTGGTAATTTTTATTGGGATTGTGTTAAATCTGTAAATCAGTTTGGGTATGTAGACATCTTAATGATATTTAGTCTTCCTATCCATGAACAGGAAATATTCTTCCATTTATTTAGGTCTTCTTTGATTTTCTTTAACAATGTTGTGTAGTTTTCTGTGTACAAGTCCTTTACATCTTTAGTTAAGTTTATTCCTAGGTATTTAAGTCTTTTAGTTGCTATTGTAAAATAAGTCTCTAAATTCCATCGACGTGAGAAGTGACAGAAGGCAGGCAATTCCATTTAATGAGAGTACTCAGGAGCCAGTCTGATGTGGTATCAGTAGAGGATCTGAAGATATTGGCAGTAGGCACTGGTTGATTTATATGGAGGCAAGGGCAGAAATAAGTTTTGAAGCACAGACATTGGAGCAAGAAATCAGAGCAACTGAGTCTGCCTCTATCAGATGTTCACTGAGGTGGTGTCTGCCCTGGGCTTTTACATCTCAGAAGTCTGGTCATCAATGTTCTTATGGAAGAGTGTCCCTCTGGCAGGTGTCACATATCATACCCTCACATGGTAGTCTGGTTATCACCAGTATCATACCCTCACATGGATGTCTGGTTATCACTTGTTACACAAATATGTTTGTCTCAATTTGATTGCATTCTAAATATTGACAACATGTTTACATTATTTTTGGGATTCAAGATCATTGATATCCATCCAGTGAACAATGACTAATGCCAAATATTTAGAAATTAAGTAACACATCTAAATAATTTATGAGTCAAAGAATGAAATATAAGGGAACTTTAATTTCAAAATGTGTTTTAATGAAAATACAACAAATCAAATCTGTGGGAAGCAGCTAAGGTAGTGCTTGGAAGGAAATTTATAACTTTAAGTTGTTACATTAGAAAAGAAAAAAAAAAAAAAGGAATCAAGGACCTCAGTTTTGTTCTAAAAGCTAGCAAATGAAAGAGTAATCTTAGCCCAGTGTAAGTGGAATAGAAGAAGTAAAGCTAAGAGGAAAATTTGGTGATATAGAACACAGGCAAACTATGTGGAAAACTAACAAAGCCAGAAGTTGGTTACTTGAAGTCATCAACAAAATCAAGTAGCCCCTACCTAGTCAGATCAAAGAGAAAAAAAAAAAAAAAGACAGGATGTAATTGTAGATCCTATATACACTAAAACAATATAATGAACAGGATTATTGCAATGAATTCAACTTAGATTAAATGGACAAATGCCATGAAAAATAAAATTTAACAAAATTAACCTAAGAAGCAACTTTTTAAAAAAGATCAGTCTACATTTATGAAAAATTGAATTTGTTCCAAAATATTTACCTTAAAAACCTCCAGAACACTAATTTCATACAATTAATATATGAAAATAGAGAATGAAACAATTTCCAACACATGTTATAAGAAGAAAAATATATGGTAATTTTAACAGATGCTGGAAAAGTATCTGGAAAAAAACCTTCTACTACCATTTGTAGCAAAAACTGAATAAATTAGATATAGAGAGGAGTTTCCTCAATAAAAGGCAGCTAGCTACCAAGCAAACACACAATAAAAAACAAATAAACCTGATGACTAGCATCATCTTTCATCCTGAAATATATATTTCCCCCTAAAATCAGGAACACAGCAGCCAGGATTTCTTCTTTCACTATTTCTATTTAATTTGGAAATTCTACTGGGCAGGTATTCTGAACCCTTCCCCTCAATCCTAACACCCTGGATGAATGGAGATTAATTCTTAGGGTCTTTGAAAAACTCCTTTGTTATTATTGTTCTTTGTGCCCTCTAGATCCACCACTGTCAGGAAGAATATTCCTTGCCTCCATCTCAGGCAACCTCTGATTTGGAGCCTCACAGTGTTCATAGCCTACTTTCTAGGAGATTTGTACTAAGGCCAAATAGTCCTCTCTGTTAATCTGAGTAATTGTGCCTGAGTGTCTATAAATTTGGAAAATGCCAACAAATTGGTCACTGTCAGGGTGGGTACTAGATGTGATCCCTGAAAGCTAATTTATATTACTTATAAACAGTGGGAGAAAACAGTTCCATCACAAGTACTTATTTTTCTCTAGAAACTAAGCTTCTATGTACTGTATACTAAAAGATCTGCTAAGACTGTTTGTATGTCCATTGTCTGCTATGTGTGAGAAGGTATTTCTTGTTCCTTATATTTTAAAAACAAAATGGGCAAAACTTTGTGTGAAATTTTCAATCATATTTGAAAATGTAATGGATCTATATAAGAAATTATATCCAAGGCAGGTTCAATTTTTGAAAAATGGCACATATCTTTGTAGCATTATTAACGTATCCATTACAAGAAAACTTGAGATTCACTATATTAGCATTTGAATCTCAAATGGAGGAAAATAACCAACCCAAATTTTTACCCGGTAAATATATATTTCAATGAACAATTTAATTTACTTTCTTTTGTAATCAAATATAAATTATGGCAGCACAAATAATATAATCAAATCAGTCAATGGAACATGTTTAGGAGATTAGTGCAGGGGTAACAGCAATTAATTAATTATTAATTATTCATCCAATTATTTCAACATTAGTTTATTCAGACAGAAACTTCATTTCAACATTTATTTCAGTCATATTGATTAAAACGTATGAACATAATAAAATTTATTTTGCAGAAATGTTTTCAATACTATGGTGAGATTATAAATGTGTATTTTACTACAAATGAAGAAACATTTTATATCTTTATATTTGCAGAAGCACACTCCTCTAGATTCCAAACTATTTTTGATACAGATATTTGTCTTGGTTTCTTTCCTACCTTACCTAAAATTTACATTTTTCTTCTTGCCTTTGATGCCCTGAGGCCTATAAACTGGATAGAAACATCACTTGGAGGAGTTGATCAACCAAATATCAGAAACCCCAGGATAGAGAAATTGTCATCTAACAGGAGTGTGTAGGGAGAAGACTAAAAGAGGGGTGTACCAGGTTTAGCAATTGCGGAGAAGAAATTCAAATTCAGAACAAGCATACTCTGCCCTCCGGAAGAAGGTATGAATTACACAGCAAACCTTGATGAGGTTTTCCAGGTCATTTGGGACTTATGTCAAAATAAAAGTTTGAAGCCAGAAATCATCCTTTGTTCACTCTGCTTCAGGTTCATATTTTGAGCCTCCAGTTCTATCTATACTCAGTTTCCAAAATGATTCTATATCTGCAAATTCATGATTTTTAGTATGAAAATTTTCTTTATCCACTCTCCATTTCCAATTGGTTGAGCTGATTTGAAATGCTGATTTTGGAGTTACACCTGATCCTAATTTTGCCTACCCACCTTTTTACCTCTTAAATTATTTTTTCCTTTAATTTTAAAAATAATCTTCATCATGCATTCATATGTTTAAAATGGTATTCTATGTTTATTACTGAGTAAAGAAGGATCTTTAAATTTACATGAAATAACATATTCCTAGAAAGTAATTCACGCTTGCCTTATAGGAAGGCAAAAATTTTCCTTTTCCTAAAGCTGTGCCTTCAGAGTGTTGATGTGTTCATTTTAAATAAACATTTGCTTTTGCAAAGTTAACTAGCTTTTGTGAAGGATAGTCAAAATAAGTTGATTATCAAAGTTTGAGGGATTCAGGCTTTATGACTTACATTAAATAGCCAAAGGCCTTTTTGGAAAACATTCATTAATAAGCAAAAAAATAGGTCTTTAAAGGTAAGTCTGGCTGATCATGAAGAGGCCAAATTTTCCCAAGAGCTCATTTCAAATTAGAGTAAACTGGCTAAATAAAAAAAAAATATTAAGAACAAAAGAAATGGTGAGAGTTTTCATAATGCATTGTGTCACATTGATTTCCTCTGCATTATGGTCAATATGACTTGACTGATATATATTAGTATGTAAAATAATTTTTGTTGCCATACCAGGGTGAGCATAAAAAAGAGTCACTATAGCAATCCCATACAAATATTCCCTAGGTTCCACCTGTGGTGCCCACGTCTCTTGTTCTTTGGGAAATAATGTTTCAGTGGAATTCGTGTCATGTTCCTCTGGCAGCATTCTGAATCTTTCCTGGTATATTATCATTTTCTTGGTAATTCCTGACAGTCTTTTGTTTCTACTCATATTAGTCAGTCAAAGCGGTATTGATGCAAAATACCACAAATCTGTTGGCTTTTATAAAGGGTATTTATTTGGGGTATAGGCTTACAGTTACCAGGCCATAAAATAAGTTACTTCCCTCACCAAAGTTTATTGCCACATGTTGGGGCAAGATGGCTGCCGACATCTGTCAAGAGTTAAGGCTTCTTGGGTTTCTCTCTTCGCAGGGCTCCATTTCTCTCTGGTGCTGTGCTCTCTCCACAAGGCCAGCTGTAGACTATCAGGCGAAAGGCTCTGTCTCTCTCCCAGGGGCTTCTGCCATGTCTAAGGAGCCATTTCTATTACTCCAACTCTCTTCTCTGCTGACGTGGCCCAAATAGAGCCTTAATCATTTTTTAATCAAGTGAAAGTTAAACCTCTGAATCCAATACACCCTAATATGCCCAGAGAAAAGATGAGTTTACAAACATAATCCAATATTTCTTTTTGGAATTCATCAATAATATCAAACTGCTACACTACTATTGAGGCTTTCTTGGGTAAATTATTATGTTATCATCAATGAACACATTAGGAGCTTTGCAGACAAATCCCATTGCAGGACTTATGTTTCTGTGGGTTTTCTTTTTTCTTCTTTAGGAGATACTTGGGATTGAACCCTAGACCAGGTACATGTGAAGCAGGTGCTCAATCACTGAGCTACACCCATTCCCCATCTGTGGGTTATCATGGAGATCTGTTGATGTTTGATTTTGTGATTGCTGGCCTGCTCTGAGGATATTCTTTCTTTTGAGAGCCAAGCCATTGCTCCTGGGTACACTTTATATAGAAGTTGCTGGTGTCAGTGCTGCAGAAGTCTATGATGGATTCAGTTTTTTTAAAAATTTATTTTATTTCCCCCCTCATTGTTGTTTGCATTTGCTGTCTACTCTCTGTGTCTGTTCATTGTGTGCTCTCTGTGCCTGCTCATCTTCTTTTCAGGAGGCACCAAGAACTGAACCCAAGACCTCCCATGTGGGAGGGAGCCATCCAATTGCTTGAATCACTATGCTGCCTGCTTGTTGTGTCTCTCATTGTGTTTCCGTGTTGTGTCTCCTTGTTGCATCATCTCATTGCGTCAATCTCTTTGCATCAGCTTGCCATGCCAGCCCATCTTATAAAAACAATCTGTGTCTCTTGACTGGTGAGTTTAATCCATTAACATTCAATGTTATTACTGTCAAGGAATTACTTACATCAGCTATATTTTCTTTAGGTTCATGCATGCCATATGTTGTTTCTATTTCTCTTTTTATCATTTTGGTTGTTCTTAAATCTCCTCCAACTCTCTCTCCTGTTTTTTCCTTTCGACCTGAAGAACTCCCTGTAGTATTTCTTGAAGGGCAGGTTTCTTATTGACATACTCTCTTAATTTCTATTTATCTGAGAATATTTTGAACTCCCTCTCATTATTGAATCCCAACTTTGCTGGATAGAGAATTCTTGGCTGGAAGTTTTTTCTCTTTCAACACCTTAACTATGTCATACCACTGCCTTCTTGACTCCATGGTATCAGATGAGAAATCAGCACTTAATCTTATCAAGCTTCCCTTGTGTGTGATGGATCTCTTTTCTCTTACTACTTTCATTTCAGTATTCTCTCTTTTTCTTGAGCTTTGGACAATTTGACAAGTATATGTCCTGGAGTAGTTTTGCTAAGTTTTATATTGTTCGGGGTGTGCTGTGCTTCCTGGACATGTACATCCATGTCCCTTAATAGGGTTGGGAAATTTTCAGCCATTATTTCCTCAACACACTCTCTGTCCCCTTTCTTTTCTCTTCTCCCTCTGGGATGCTTATAATGTGTATGTTTATGAAATCCCTAAGTCCCTCCTTGTTTTATTCTTTTTATCTACCTATTCTACTATCTGTTTGATTTCAGTTGTACTATCTTCCACATTGCTGATTCTTACCTCTGCCTGTTCTAATCTGCTGTTATATGCTTCCAGTGTGTTTTTGATTTCTTGCAATTTGCCATTCATCACCGTCATATCTGTAATCTTTTTTATATATGTTTGCAATTTCTCAATTTCTTCAGTGTGTTCTCCTAGTGTCTTCTTAATATCCTTAATCTCTTCCTTCACTTCATTAAGTTGATTCATGATATTTGTTTGTACATCTCTGATTAGTTGTTCCATGTTCTGCATCATCTTCTGTTTTTTTGTTTTTTTTTTCAAGTTTGTTTGTTGGACTGGGCCATGTCTTCCTGTTTCTTAGTATGGGTTGTAATTTTTTATTGATGTCTAGGCATCAGTTTATCTTGATGGGTTTATTTCATTGATTAGCTTCCCTTTTTACTACAGGGTTTTATTTCATTGTTGTTTTTGTGTGTTTTGTAAGGTTTTTCTTTGACACTTCATTTCTATTTCCTTGCTGTTGTCTATGTTCCCTTGAGGAAAAAAAAGTAGGACTAAAGAAAGGAAAGAGGTAAGAAGAAAAAAAGGATAATAGTAATAAGAATAGTAAAAGGTAGAAGAGGAACCATATAAGATCTAGGAAAATCAATAATTAACTCCAGTAAGAAGGGCAGAGGAATAAGAATAAAAAAGTGGAATAGAAACAGAATAGAGAAAAATATATAAAATGACTTAAAGGGCCAGAATGATGAGAAGATAGGGAAAGAGAAATGAAAGGAGAAGAAAAACAAGAAAGTGAAAAAAAAAGAAATAAAGCAAAGAAAAAAGGAGAGAGAGAGAAAAAAAACAAAAAAAAATTGAAGACCACACAAATAGAGTTGGAATGAAAGAAAAACAACAGAAAACAGAAGATAGAAAGATGAAGAAAAGAAACAAAAATAGTGTAGGTAGACAAAATTGATAAAGGACAAAAAGGGAAACAAAGGATGGGGAAACACAACATACAAGAAACAAGACAGCAGCACCAAATTTTTAAATAAAGGAGTAAAAAAAAGAAGAGAAGAGGAAAAAAAGATGAACAAAAAACAAACAAACAATAAAAGGAAAATCAGCCTTCTCTCTTAGGCCCCTAATGAGCCTGTCAGGCTGCCGGTGTTAATCAGTCAATCATCCTATAGCCTGACCTCCGCAGGTTTTGAACTGGGTTTTAGCATGTAAACTAAGTTTAATTTAAAAAGGAATCTTTTTAAAGAAAAAAAGAGATCCAAGAAAAGCTAATACAAAAAGAATGTCTGTATGTTTTCCTGTCATAAAATATCAGCTAGATGTCTGATAACCTGTTGGATCACTTCTCTAAGAAGAGCTGGGAATTGAACCAGGGACCTTGTAAATTCACAGTAGGAATTCCTCCACTGAGCTAAACTTTCTCCCTAGGTCAGTTTCCCTTTCAGAAAGCTATCCACCCACTTTCCCTTGCAGGTTAGAATCTTAGCAGTTTGCCAGAGTCCTGCAAATTAGGCACCTGTCTGTCCCCAAACCCTCTCTATTCTAATTGCTTTCTCTTCAAGGGTGGCTGGGTTTGACAGGTTGTCTGAGCAGATTCCCCTCTCCCCTCTCCTTGTGGCCACCTTGATGTTGGCTGGTATCCTCCCCGAGTTTCAAAGTGTGCTCAGGTGTCCAAACCCACTGGAAAGGAAACCACTTCCCACTCTTCCTCTTCCTCCCAAAGAACCCTCTTCCTCCCAAAGAATGCTCCCTCCCACTTGCTTGCTGGTGAGAGTCAGGGAGTCCAAGAAGGCTATTTGCCTTGAGTGTGGGGCTTAGTCACCCTCTGTTGCCAGCTACAGGGGCAAGCAACTCATGTTTTTCCCTTGGGCTCTTTATCACTTTCTCCAGTTCCCTCCAGATCAATGCCTTCAAGCATCCTGTTCTGTGGGTTCCCAAAACAGCTCACTCAGGTAGTATTTTGCCTTTTCTCGGGCACTTTTTTTTTTTTCCCGAGAGAGCTGGGGCATGCCCACCTATTATGATGTCATTTTCCCAGCTCTTCCTTGTTTAATTAATTTTTAAATTGGGTTATCTAATATTTTATTATTGATTTGTAGGAGTTTGTGCTGCATTCTGGACACATCAGCTTTATTTGTTGAAAATATTTTCTACTCTTTGCTTTGCTTTTTCATCCTTTTGTTTCTGGCTTTTCATGAAAGGAAGTTGTTTATTTTAATGTAGTCCAATTTTCATTTTTTAACTTTTTGTTTTGAAATAATTACATATTTGTAGAACAGTTATTCAAATAATACACACCCCATGCAGAGATCTCCAAAATACCCAAATACCCATGATACATAACTCCACTGATTTTAACATTTTGACACCTTTGCCATAACATTCTATCTACAAGCATACCTTGGAGATACTGCTGGTTCTGTTTCAGACCACCACAGTAAATCAAAATGACAATAAAGCATGTCACACAAATTTTGGTTTTCCAGTACATATAAAAGTAATGTTTATACTATATTGTAGAATATTAAGTGTGCAATATTGCTTAATATTAAATATAAAATGTTACTGAGCAAAGGCTCACTGCCCAGCATGCACAGAGGCCAATACTATGACATCAGGATTTTTAGAAAGTTTTTTTCAGAATATAAAACACATATTTTTTTATTTTCTTAAGGTAAACTTTATTTCAACTTCAAAAAATAAATAGACAAAATGCAGCCTTAACAAAATATAGTGGCATTACTTTAAAAACTTCTGCCCAGGCACATTTATCTCATTTAATCCAAAAAACAAACTCACCTGTTTCTCCAATGTTCAGAAAGATACATAAATGAGCACAGATTGGTTTTATTGTGGAGTCAACCAGCAAGGAGACAGGAGGTATGCTCCAAATCTGTCTCCCAGATACAAGAACTAAGGGAGACTTATATGATGGAAACAAAACATAGGAACAGTGATGGGGATTCATGTTGGCATATTCTGATTTGTTGTTTGTAGGATTTGTCTATGTATTGTAGAACTATGCCAGCAGGTGACATTTTATCTTCCTTTTGAGGGTCCCCTTGCATTTCATTTGCTTCTAATAATGCCTCATCCCCGTAATCTTGGTTCCAAGGAAAATGATTTTTGTTCCTAGTCTCAGGGATCATTCAAGACAAGGGTACAATGTGTCTGTGTCTGTGTCTGAGCATGCTCCCTCAGCAGCTGAATGTGACTGCCCATAAGACAAACTCAGGAAAGAATTTTAGTAACAGGAGAGGAGGGAATTCTGATAAGCAGCATGTGTTGGACTGATTCCGATTTTTAGTTAGGACTCTTGGGTATCTGCCTATGATTTTTTAAAAAAATGTATGTAATTTAATGAAAAGATGACTCACAGAAATAAAGTGAGTGCATGCTGTTGGAAAAAATGGTACCAATAGAATTGCTTGACACAGGGTTGTCTCAAACCTTCAATTTGTTAAAAAAAAAAAAAAAAAGAACAATACCCATGAAGAGCGATAAATGAGGTACACATCTATCTATCTATCTATCTATCTATCTATCTATCTATCTATCTGTCTGTCTATCTATCTATTTATCTTCTGAACATCTAAGAGCAGCTTACACACATCATACTCCTAAAACATATATATGTACATTTCCTGTGAATAAAGATATTCTCTTTGTGTTCACCTACAGTTTTCCCAATTTCCTTTAGATCTTTGTCCATGGTCTCCTTTAGCTCTTTGAGCATATTTAGGGCTAGTTTTTAAAAGTCCTGGTCAGGAATGTCCCTGGTCTGATCCTTCTCACTGATGGTTTCTAATGCTTTAGTGTCCTCCTTTGTCTGGGACATTATTTCCTATTTCTTTGTGTGTTTTGTAATTTTTTGTTGAAACGTGGTCATTTTGATATTTTAGTTTTATTTAGTGTTATTTAGTGTTATTGTTGGAATTTAGACTCTGAGGTGCCTGTTCCGTAAGCTTGTCTTTATCTAGCGTTAAAACAAAACTTTCCTGGAATAACAAGAACAAAAAATAAATAATAAATAATAAAGGAAAAAAGAAAACTCCTTTACCAGCCTTGGCAGATTGACTTGATCTGTGCAGGTGCCCTTCTAAAGGGTTTATCCATAAAATGAGTTTGGAAAATAGCTCCAGGCCAAAGTGTAGGCATACACCACAATTTAGCTATCTTTTCCACTGCTGATGATGATTTGAGTTGTTCTTGTTTGGGGATTATTACAAATAGTGCCGTTTTGAGTCAGGACCCCTGAGTGACATGCGAGATTCTCTTAATCTTACTGTTGATGGCAGCAGCCAATGTCTTTCAGATTAGTCAGAGTGACCCTTGAGAAAGAATATTTATGGAAAAAATTTCCAGAAGGCATAGCAATATAGAAACAAGGGTAGGTATTTTTTTAGCAGCAATTCTGCATAGTGGCCTACATATCTTGGGGGCAGATTTTGTTCCAGACTATTTTTTCAGCGAGGTTTGCATAGTAAACAACCTAGGAAGATAGAAATAGTGTCTCTCTCCAGGCCAGAAGGTAGATTTTTTTTCCTGACAAGGATAATGCAAATAATGTCTACAAAACTCCAAAACTCCAGAATCAAAGTTGTTCAGGTTTGTTTGAAGCTTCCTTACACATTTTCTAAGCTTGGGGTTTCCTCACATGTGGAGTAAAATTATTATGTTTGCAGCATCCATCTGGGGCCACCTCAGCATCTTCCCCATGGAATTTGGGCTTGTGATCAAACTGTATATTAACATGAAGCTCAAGCTGCCTGCTAAGCCCTATAATAAATAAATTCCATTTTCTCTGACCAAGGAATCTTGTATTTTCTGTCAGTATCTATGAAATTGTGACAGGCTAATTTGTTCACTTGTAAGTAGTGTAAAATCTCAGACCTTTCCCAATTATTTTCATGTACCTCTGTGTTCCATTCTGGATATTTATTTTTCTGGTTTATCTTCTAACTTAATATTCTTTTCACCAATATCTAATCTGATGTTAATTGTATTCAATGAGTTACTAATTTCACATATATTTTAGTTCTAGTTATTGCATTTATTTCTTTATTATAAATTCCAGTTCTCTGCAAAAATTTTCACTTTTGTCTATTAACTTCTTAAACATATTAATTATTGCTTATTTTAAAGTTTGTGATTTATAACTCAATTTTCTGTATCCTCTGTGGTCAGTACTTTGTAAGTTGCTTCTTTTTATTTTCATCGATGTCTTTCTACTCATAGCCTGGTTAATTTTGATTGACTGCTTGATATAGTATATTAGAAATTATTAAGGCAATTTGAGGCTCTGAATGAGGTACTCTTCATCCAGAGTGGATTTATCTTTGCTTCCCACAATTTTATCAAACTGAGATTATTTGAAGGTGTCGTCAGTCTTGGCAAAGTTTTGTCGAATTCTAGTGTACTTTTACTCCTTCATTGTAGGAAATTGATGATCTATTCTATACCCTGAGCTCCATGTTTGTCTCTAGCATCCCATGAGTCTATGGAAAAGTTTGATCAGCTCAGCTGCTGCCTCCAAAATCATTAAACTTTTATAAAAAAGAAAAAGGTCCAAAAGTGCACTTAACCTATGTAGTTTTCTGTCCCCTCAAAGACCTTAACTTCACAATTTTTCACTGCTTTATTCTTTGATGTGTTTTTATTTGGTTCAACAAGCAGTTGTTTTCAGTGAAAGCTTGCTCTAAAGCATCTAATCCATCATTACTGGAAATAGAAAACCCTCGACCTTTTGTTTAGCCCTGTTTATCTCATCTTAATTTTCCCTAAAGATGAAATATTTCTCAGTAGGTCTTCAGTCTGTTAATCAAATAAACTCCTGGTTTTTCTCCTTCTGTCCTAAAGTCATATTGAGTCAGCCTATACCCTAGAGTGTACAATATTTATTTTCAAGCTGTGCTTTATATTAATTGTTAAGTATTATATATGTATACATACGTATTATATATGTATATGTAAGTATTATATATAGGTAGTATATATTTGGTATATATTTAGGAAATAATTTTAAAATAACAAAAGAATATCTATACTGCTAATATTTTCAAAGCTACGTGAAATTATCCTGTGTACTTTACCAAAGAAACCAAGCACTGTCAAAAGAGAAAAACTGATATACTTCAGGTATCTGAAAAGAATCCCTTTGGTCTAATATTAGGTGCCAGAGATCCAGAATATCACAGTTTGAATTGTTTAGTATAGAGACATATAGAAGGCAGATAAAAATGGAACTGATACATATTAGACTCATTGAAATTCTGAAACCATCTAGTTTTACTATTATCAAATTTTAATTATAACTTTACAAGAGATACCATTAACAATTGTCATAATCACCACATTGATTCCCTGTTATGAGGAGTAAGGAATTTTAGAGTAAGCCAAGAGTAAGTCCTTGAAGCACCTCCTCACAACAAAATTGCTCATCAAAATCAGTTATATATCGTTATCTGAATCACAGCAATTTAGAAGCTTTAAATATATGAGTGTGGTGATTGGGATTATAATCTAACTTAAATCAGATTGTCCTGGCTTTGCAGCTGAGAAGTCTTGGATAGGGCATTAACTCATGATTATGGCTTCTATTCTTGATAAATTCTCTTTCCTGGAGCAAATCAATTCATTCCCTGTCAATTTACATCTCACTGTTGATATGGTAATTTTTCTAATGTCAATAACCTTTGACCACCATAATTGGTTTGCTTTAATCTAGTAGGCACACAATAAACTTTCAATGTCTTTCATAAGGTCTAGGACAATTCTCCAACTTGGTACCACCTCTTAGTTTTCAAAGAGCTTTTTTTCCTCCCCATTCCGAAGGAAATCAACACATAAGGTCCTTCTATTGATAACATCAGGCTGATTGAACTGTACTGGTCAAATTTGTAAATAAATTAAATGGCACAGTATTGCATTTGTCAGAGAATGGAAATGTATCCCACAAATTATGTAGGCCTTTCATTTCAGGGAAGTTATGACATTTCTCTTATCATAGAATAAATACCTTCACCCTTTGCTTACTACCATTAAAAAAGATATAAAGGAAATTTTGATCCAAAATGTTTACTTGGTCATTTGAAAGACAGTCAAGTTTGAATGAGACCCACAGCAAAAGAAATTTCTCCAGTTAACCCTTCATGATAGCTAAGTGAATTTGTCTTTTGACCTAGCAAATCTAGTATCGCTTATGCATTGGTGGCAGTCCACAATGCTCTACAATGGCTTAACAAACTATAGTTGGACACCATATTGGAAAGTTTTATTGTTATTTAATTTAGTTTGCCAAATCCTGCTGATACAAAGTACCAATGTGTTGGTTTTTATACAGGGGGTTTATTTGGGGTAAAAGCTTACAGTTTCAAGGCCTTGAAAAGTCCAACTCAAGGCACAATAAGAAGTGCTTTCTCACCAAAGTCAGCTGTCCCGTGTTGAAGCAAGATGGCAGGCAATCTCTCCCTGGTCTCTCCTTCTCCTCTGTATTTCTCTCAGGCTCAGCTGCTTCACTTTCTTTCCAATTTCAGCTGCAAGCTGACAAAGAACTGGTCTCTTAGGGCTTCCTAAGTTCCACTCTGCTCCCAAGTTCTGGTGTATACTATCAGGCATATAGCAGGACTACTCTCTTTTTGAGCTGATCTGTGGGCCCAGCCTCTTGAGAATTCATGCTTAAGCAATTCTCTCTCTTACATGGCAGGATCAAATATGACAGTTGCCTTTTTTCCCTCCTTTGTCTGTCTATGTGATTCTGTTTATATCAGACCCAAAAAGGAAGTGGGAACTCAACCTGAATAATGCCCCACTGACGTCCCAAATAAAGCCCTACACCAATTTTAACAGGCAGTCTAATCAAATGCCCCTCAACTGAACTTAATGCAATCAAAGTATATTACACCCAGAGGACTAGATTAGTGTACAAACAGAATATTTCTCTTTTGGGGATCCATAAAATAATTTCAGCTGCCACAGAATTGGAGCAACACTATGCCACCTTTGGCAATGTTTACAATAGAGTTCTCCAGGGAAACAGAACTGACGGGATATATATGTAAATATTATGAGATTTCTTATAGGAATTGCCTTACATGATTGTGGGAATTGGGAAGTCCAAATTTCATAGGGCACGCTGCAATTTGGGATGAAGATTTCAGTGATTTCCTCAGGAGAAGCTGGGCTGAGTGTAATAGAGTTAGAAATTCTCCCTGACTGCTGAAATCATCAATTCTCCTCCTTAAGGCATACAACTGGTTGGATGATCTTCTCTCATTGCTGAAGGCAGTCTCCTTTGTTGATTGTACATGTAATCATAATCAACCATACATGCAATAAACTGACTAATGATTCAAATCCATGAAATATCCTCACAGTAAAAATCAGGCCAGTGTTTGCTTGACCAACTGGACACCATAACCTAGCCAAGTTGACACATGAATTTAACCATCACAAGCAAGAAATGATTATATTTTTCATAAATAGTTCTTGGACTGGTAATAGACATGTAAGAAAAAAAGAGCTGAACTATTGAATGGTTACCATGCTATCATATGATTCTACATGTTTTTTGTGAACTGGTAGCTATTCAGTTGATTTTATTTAGGACAAACACTATCCTAAAATATATTATTGGTTTCATAATTTTCCCCATTACTTACATTATTTCTCTTATTGAGGCCCCAGTCAGGCATCGTTTGTAAATAACACCATGCAAGGTACAGAATATATTCTGCTTAAATCTGGAAATAAATAAGTGGAAGTAAGGAGTACTTGCCATACTTACTCTTAAGTACTCATTTACAAACTATTTGCTTACTATTTCCATGATCTTATATCATACAATTAAGAGATTTTAGTACTTCAAAAAGACATACTGGGGGCGGATGTTGCTCAAATGGTTGGGCGTCTGACTCCCATATGGAGGGACCTGTGTTCGATCCCTGGGACTTCCCGGTAAAAAAACAAACAAAAAAACAACAACAAAAAAAACCCAAACAAAAACAACAACATCAAAAGAGACATGCTTCCATTAGGGGTCCTCTGATTCCACTGAACTGTAAAATGAGACAGAAACTTGCCTTCTGGGGCTTCTGCTATTATTGGGAGGGAAATGGGAGTTTGAATGTTGGTTTGGGGGATTGTTAGAGATCGGAGCAGAGAAGAGTTTGGATGGAGCGAGCATTTTCTGGGCATTTTTATTGTTCTCTTATATCTAATGGCAAATGTTAATGGAAAGTCATTGCAAAAATGTAAAAGCAAAGCTACTATAGGCTCAAATCTTTCAGAAATGAAGGTTAATGATATAAAAAGGCTTATATCCTGATCAGCTGAGATTCAGATTGCAGTCAAAGAGAACATAGGGTAGTTAATGGAGTGAAAAATCATGGATACCAACAATGGCTCAGTGATCAATTGCATAAATGGGAATTTCTCCTTTCCTAAATTTAATTGCCTTCCTTTTCTTGGTGATGCAACACACACACACACACACACACACACACATTTTGTATATATAATATTTATACTGTATATTTAACATATATAAAGTATACTTTATATACATACTTATTTTTGTAAATTCTTAATTTGCTACTCTCTTCACCCAAATAGTACATAGTGAGTACATTGATCATGGTTAACTATGCAATTTAATCTATATGTGAGATAATATACACATACATCAAAATAGACCTAGAAGAGAAATGGACAATACACAGATATTTGGACCTTTGAGTTGTGTGTATTAATGCTGTAGTTTACCTCCCTTTGAACCACATGTGCATGGATTTTTCGTTGAAAAAAAGAGTTGTATTAGGTTTTTTTTTGGTTTGGAATTGATATATGGGAAGAAGGGTTTTTGTGGCTGTTGGGGAAGTAACATTTGGATTATTTTAGCCTTTAGCTTTATTTTCATTGTTCAGCATATGAACATGCTACTTATTTTATGTGATTCCTGGTTCTTCTTCTACTTACACTTTGAAAGAAGAAGAGCACGTATAGTCTTTTTTTTCATTTCTCAGAGAGATGGAATGAACACATGACAAACTTTTACCCATTTTAAATGTTCTCTCAACCTTGTTCCCTAGGATTTGGGGTGAATCTCTGGGCAAGTAGATATCCTTCAAGTAAATTTCTTCTTTGTTTAAGTTATCTACATTTAGTTTCTTTGTTGTTTCTCAACCAGAATCCCGACTAATATCGAAGAAAATGCAAGTGAGTTGCTGAGAAACTAAATGGCAATATGTGAAAACCAAACACTGATTTTATCGCATATTATACAGCATAGGAAAACAAAACAAAAACATTTACAAAGTTAACCTGCATATTATGCATTAAGAAAACAAAAAAGATGGAGAAATGAATATAGTTATGGGAATAAGAAGATATATGAAGGGCACAGAGAAATGATGAAGACTTTGGAGTTAATTGAGGATAATATTAATCAAAGACCACAGATATCCTTGAATACTAATTAGAAAGTAAAGTAGAACCAGGAAATATTTGACTCTAAATTTATGTCAAGATCAAACCAGTGTTTCACAACCTCACCTGAGCATAAGAATTGCTAGAAGACTTTATTAAAATTATTGATACAAGACCCTTCACTATAGATTCTTGTGCATTAATGTTGGGATGTATCCAAGGAAATTTATGCTTTTATCAAAGTCTCATGATCAAAACAGACTGGGACAATTCTTGACTAAGTATAATATTGTGTAATTAGAGTAGTAATAATCAAAAGATGCTTGATACATAGATATTATGATTTACAGTTTACTTTTGCTTATAATAACACAATTGTGCTTTTGAAAAAGTTTCAAAAGATGAGATTTGAAAAACGTCACCAAATTTCAGAATGCTGTCTCCCATTCCACAAATTAGAGAAATGCAATTTTTTTTATATTGTTTGTATGAAGCTTGGACTTAAAAGTGCTGAAAGGGAGGCTGATTGTCTGCAGCTCCCTGAAATAATCATACATTGCTTTCAAATACTTGGCAAGGATTCAGTCAGGAACATCTGCAAGAATTTAGCATTGGGCCATGTATTCACTGATCTCTCTACCTGTTACTCTAATTACTACACTATAAAATTTTTATTTTTTTTCCAGCTCTCTCTGATGCTGCTGGAAGATCACAGAGTAACAGCAGGGCTTAGGAGTCTAAGAAAAGAAAGCAAAGGAATGAGGAAAGGCAGGAAAACAGAGATAATGAACTTAGAAGCTATGTGTCATCGTGTATAGAATGACAAAAAGACCCTTTATATCCCATGGTTTCTGCTTCCCACATAGCCTCAAAAGTAATGGAAATTGTATTGAGTTTTTCTATTATTGGCTAGGATGGTATGGGTACCAAGTAACAAATTGTGTGTGTGTGTGTGTGTGTGTGTGTATACATACATTGTGGGGGAGATGAATTTTTTTAAGGATACATTTCCACATATTTCTTTCACTTCTTGCTCATATGTTTCTTTTTTTAATAATATATATATATTTTTTATTTTTTAAAGATACTTAGATTACATAAATGTTACACAAAAACTATAGGTATTCCCATTTGCCCGACTCCCCACACCTCCCACACCCTCCCACATAAACATCCTTCATTAGTGTGGCACATTCATTGCAATTGATAAATGCACCCTGGGGCTTTGCCATTAAGCATGGGCCACAGTTCACATTGTAGTCTACACTCTCTCCCACACAGTTTTGCATGTTATGTGATGATATAAAATGGCCTATATCTGTCATTGCAGTGTCATTCAGGATGATTTATATGTTTCTTAATCTATATTACAAGCTGAAGATGGCCCAGTAATATAGATTATTTTATACTGAGTTTTCCATAAATCCTAATGTTATTATATCAGCTTGGAATATATTTCCTCTTGTGATATAACCAGCTCTAGCTAGAATATAGGTTATTGAATATATATATGATTTTGAGGGCCTACTCTTACAATCTTTTGGAAGCAGAGAATGACAAAAGGAAAAAAAAAGTTGAGGAGAAGTTGTAAAATAAGGGATGGATAGTCTTGAAAGAGGCCAATACCCCAAATGATGATTAAACCTCAAAAACCTTTTGAGGTTTTTAGAGTCTCGTGTTTCCATATAATTAACTTTTAAATTTTTAAATGGCAAGTAGCAAAAAATTCTCAACTGAAACTGCTTTAAGCACAATGGAATTTGTAATTTATGATGCTGAAAATCCAGTGTTTAATGAGGTTGGATCTAGGTGCACCAATGTGTTCCCAGCACCCTTTCTCTGTTGTTTTGAATGCTGGGATCTAGCTCAGATAAGTCATTACCATGAGGTGTCACCAAGGGATGACACAACATTGGTTCCTGCTGATATTCTCCATTCTCCAAGCTCATGAAAAAAGTAGACCAAGGAAAAGTCTGGAGATGTTTTCTCACAGTCTCTGAACTTTCCTAAGGTACTATGAAAAGGTACCAATAATAGGCTACCTTCCTGATCCTGGAGCCATAGGTGGAATTGACTTTACCTGAAAAACATGGAATGAGAATTGGGGAGCAATTGTTACTTAAAGTAAATTAGAGGTTCCATTACCAGAAAACCTGGGAAAGATTTTTGCAAGATAACACACAAAACCTAGCATGCTTGCAAATTTACTCCAGCAGTTAGATATTTGGCTAATATTTTCAATCCCCATTGAGCATCATATAAGTTAGAACGTGCTGAAGTAGCCTAAAAATGCACAAGTAAGTTAATTACTTGCTTTTGAGAGGATCCATGCCACTCTTTTTATTAACAGTAAAAATTAACAGCTGGGTCTATTTATTTCTTTCACTCCATCCTCATTTTACTTTCTGCCATGGGTGACCAGAAAATATTTATTATGCTTCCAGAATAAATATTTATTTTCAAATGTTGCCAAAACACTTGTGATTAATAATTAAAATGTCTATTCTAATGATGATTCATTCATGATTCCACCAATTCCCAGGGGTAAAATGCTCTTAATCACAGGTTTTTACACCAAATATTTAAGTATAACTTTTTAAAAACATCCAAATTGAAAGAAAAGGGAAAATGTTTTCATAAGTTAAGCTCTCTTAATTATTTTTCTTTTTAATAATTCTGCAGCCTAGTAATGGTCTGGTTTTGACTGTACTTTTACTTTGCCAACTTGCTTCCTGATGATTGGTCTTTACTTATTAAAAATATTAATGTTTTAAAAATGTACAAAAGAGACATATTTATGCTTCAAGTACAAATCACTATTTTGATAGTAAGAAGTACATCTTGAAACTGAACACTATTTGCTATTAAAACAAAGGAAAATGTATCTATCTTTTAAAAAATTAAAAAAAATTATTTAAAAAATTTTAAAAAAGGAAAATGTGATATGTAGCTAAGATGAATATTATATAGTTAGTATATTTACATATATATTCATTTGTTTATAAGTTTTCTTTGTTGCAAAAAGACCCTTAAGTAGCTTTAGAAATAAGGGAAATATACAGAATTCCAGAATCCAAGGAACATTTTAACAAGCAAACTGGAGAAAGGATACATCCGAGAAATCATGACTTCTATGTTCTCATGATTCTGTCCTAAAATTTTTTTGCTTGTTTCTTTCAATCGGTTTCTTTGCTGTGTTGAAATCTGCTTTATACTCATGACATGAGAGTTACACAAAATTCCAAGTTTTAAACTTAAAACCTTCATCTTTTGGAAAATACTTTTTCCAATATTAATCTGCTTCTAAGTTCCAAAGACCATGAAATGTTCTTTTGGTTCATATTGAGCCAGTTATTACTCTTGGAACAATCAATTTTGGACCAAGTGTTCCCAGTTTTATGTTAAGTATTCCAAGTTTTACATTAATGACTTAAGGTGGCTTAGAACCCGCTTTACCACTTCCTATATAATCCTCACTTATAAATAATATACATGAGAAAGGTCAGTTGACTCTTTCAGGCTACCATGTGCTACTCAGCTATTTCCTTAAAACTGCTTGTATAGATTAACTGAAATTCATACCAAAAGATTCCAATTAAAATCAAATATAACTCTTAAAAAGTTAAATAAGGTTATTGTAGCATTATATTAAGCATTTTACTTAATCTGAGTTACCTATATAATTGCCATATTTTTCCCTGTATATTTATATCGTCTGAATACATTAATTAAACAACTGAATTTTTTTTATTGAAAAGAAATCTTCTGGGCAAAAATCTCAGATTGGTAAAGAAAAATATTTGAAGTATTCAATACCTAATTGGGCATACTGGTAGTTTTCCCTTGCAAAGTTATATGGTAAATGCTTTGTGTTTAGCACTGAAAATTATACTTCCTATGGTTCACATTTATGCTTCATCTAAGAACAGGTGGAAGAAATCTGCATGCCAAGAAGCCTCCCATGGTATTCACAGTTTGAGAGATTGAACTAAAAGGGAATTGCCTCACTTGTAAACAGCTTTACTTTTCATATAACTGACGTGAAACTGGCACTTCATCACACAGGTATATCATA